>OY731403.1:66183905-66483905 GCA_963425845.1 Sphenostylis stenocarpa | reverse complement strand
CAACAATCAAAACCTAAAACCACGTCTCAGGAAATTAATACCCAAATTCGAGACTGATCCAACGGTTAACGAATTGGCGATCGTGATTTTACCGAAACTGTTTGGGATTCCAGCGAATTTGAAACAGAGTCACTGTTAGAGCTCTATTTCTCCCCATACAGAAGTCCAAACGAAAACCTGAATAGTGGAAATTTAGAGGAGAATGTCTGGAACATACTCTTCAACTTGCAGGCAAATCCAACGATGGAATTGACTGCGATCTGGACTGGAAGCTCAGAGGTTCTTTGGAGTCACAACCCCCTTTTTGAGTCAAACAATTCGAAACACCTCCTTTTGGCTCTCCTAAACACATACTAACTCTCATACCATACGAAAAACTTCAAAAAAAAATTCCAATGCATCAAGGGAAATAAATAAATCAATTCATACATAATTCCACATCATATACAAGCACTAAACAATATTTACCATCAGGCACACATCCAAAGAACTATCTAGCCCTCACCACACAGTTAATCATGCTCATACAAAGAGCTATAGAAAGCTAACCTGACACTGGCCACGCATTAGCATAAAATTCCTTCACCACTTCTGGGTCATATTTCGGCATTGGGAGCACTAGCTGCCTCCAGTTTCGGTGAGTGATTTCATCATTGAATTCTGGGAATTCGCCTTCATTTAGCACCATTCGTCTTTCAACAATGAAACTCCACTGGCTGATTTTTTTCAAATATGGCTTGCCTCTCAGCATCCCTAAATCGACTTCTATCTACATAAATATCTTCAAGCTCAGTCTTGGGTCTCTTCTCAGCAGCCCTGGAGGATGAAACACTTAGATTCTCTTCTTCGACCCATCTGTAAACATCATGATAATCAAAGATAATTAATGATAAATTGAATATACTGATCCTGTCATGAATAAAATGAGACTTTGGGTTATGGTCATGCATTGTGGTTTATGTCAGAGGGTCATTTTCAATGAAACATACTATGGTTCATACTTGAGACATTTCATCAAACAGTTGGTGTACGTCTAATTTTGGGGCCCTTATGACTCTAATTTCTAGCATGTACACTTTTCTAATGAAACATTTAAACAAAAACTTGACAAGCACAACTTTGATACCACATAAAAAGTAAGTCATTCACTCTGAGACATTTTATCAAATAGTTGGTGTGCACCAAAAAATCTTACAAATAGATATGCATTCTAAAGTCCAATTCCAGCCATAATCACATATCAACATTCATGCTTAATTTCAACAATGAAATGAGAATTAAAATGGAGAAAGAATGACATACAAATCATAGTTGAAATTCAAGGTAGAAGATATTTGGAAATCTTAAAATGCTTCCAGTCATGAAATTGTAATGCAAAATCACCAAGGAGGGTTTCATATGTTACCTTAGTTGCAGAATCACGCACAAATGAGATGCAAGGAGAATGAACAGATAAAGAAGTGAAAATTTTGAGTTTTTAATCGGTAGAATGTGACAAAAATAACCCAGAATACTTGGAATGGGGTATGGGAGACTCGAAATTAGAGTGATATAGGCGTGAAATAGAGAAGAAAACTCGTGAGCACAGTGTAAGCACGAAGAAAATTTTGAGAGAATGAAAAAAAACTGAGCCAGGTGCTGGGTTTAAATTCTAATTCTGGGTTTTTCGTTCAAGTAAAACAGCCACGCTTGAGCAAACAAAAACCTGGGAGGTTACACTAAATTTTGCTCAAGCGAATCCTTGGTCGCTTGAGCGAATGATGAAAAACTTTTGAGCAAAAGTGAGTTTTTGTTTGAGCGACGAAAAATAGAGAGAAACAACGTAGTTTCACTTGGGCGAATAAACTTTCGCCCGAGCAAAAATATCGGTGAAATTTGACTCTCAAACATGATGCTCAAATGCAAAACTTTCAATAACCAAACTTCAAAAATTATTTCCTCTCCCTTTCTATACGAACTCAACAATAACTTAACAACCAAACCAAATATTGTTCAAACAAACCCAATTCAAAATTTCCACAATTCACAATTAACTAATAATGCCCAAAAACTTACAATGCAAAAAGAAAAACAAATTCAAAACATTGGGTTGCTTCCCAGGAGCGCTTGTTTAACGTCTTTAGCTCGACGCCTGTTTACTTTATGGCTCAAGCAGGTGAGTGATCAAGGTGAGTCTTTCAACTTCACCTCCCGGATAAGCTTTGATTCTTTGCCCATTGACTTGTCCATGTTCTTCCTGTTGTTGGATCTTCCAATTCCACAATATCGTAAGGCTTAACACTTCTTATCAAGAATGGCCCCGACCATTTGAACTTTAATTTCCTAGGGAAAAGCCTTAACCTTGAGTTGAACAGACAACACAGATCGACTTGGATGAAAATCTCGTTTCAAAATTTTCTTATCATGATATGCCTTGACTTTCTCCTTGTATAACTTGGAGGATTCATATGCATTGAGTCTCATATCTTCTAACTCATAAGTATGTGTTCTTCTTTTCTCTACTGAAGCTTTAGGGTCAAAATTGAGGAATTTTAAAGCTCAATAAGCTTTGTGCTCCATTTCTACTGGGAGATGACATGACTTGCCATAAACAAGTTGAAAGGGAGAAAGCCTAGTGGGAGATTTGTTTGCAGTTCTATAAGCCCAAAGCGCATCATCCAACTTCATCGACCAATCTTTCTTTAAGGGCAAAAAAATTTCTCTAAGATTATTTTGATTTCTCTATTTGACACTTCTACTTGTCCATTCGTTTGTGGATGATAAGGTGATGCAACCCTATGCCTAACCCCATAATGCTCTAGACATTTTTGAAGTTGATTATTGCAGAAATGTGATCCTCCATCACTGATCAAAACTCTAGGCATGCCAAATCTACAGAATATATTCTTCTTTAAAAACTTTATCATAGTTTTGGCATCAGCTTTTGCGGTTGCTACTGCTTCCACCCACTTAGACACGTAATCAACTGCTACCAAGATGTACTCAATAGAGAATGAGGATGGGAAAGGACCTAAAAATCGATTCCCCAATAGTCAAATACTTCTACTTCCAACATGATATTCATGGGCATGTCATGTCTTCTTGAGATTCCCTCTGTTCTCTGACAATTATCACATTGTTGGACATAGTTGTGGGCATCCTTGAACAAGGTAGGCTAGAAAAATCAGATTGGAGGACCTTTTCCGCAGTCCTCACTCCATTAAAGTTCCCACCATAAGGAGAACTGTGACATTTCCAGAGAATGCTTCTGGCTTCCTCACTTGTTACACACCTTCTCAACAAGTTATCACTCTGTACTTTGAAAAGATAGGGATCATCCCATACAAAATAGTGTGCATCTTTAAAGAACTTCTTCCTTTGATGCCAAGTAAAATCTTCTGGAACAATCCATGCAGCTTTGAAATTTTCCATGTTAGCAAACCATGGCCTCTCTTGAATAGCAAATAGTTTTTCATCTGGAAATTCATCTCTAATATCATGCTCTCTCGAAGTCACCTTTTCATTAATCAATTTGGATAAATGATCTGCCATAAGATTTTCACTACCTTTTTTATCTTTGATTTCCAGATCAAATTCTTGTAGCAATAATACCAATCTTATCAATCGTGGTTTGGAGTCCGATTTAGCAAGCAAGTATTTGATAGTTGCATGGTCGGTGTACACAATAACTTTTGATCCTATCAATAGCTGCATAGTTGATTTGAGATTCATTCAGATTCATTCAGGACTTTGCTTTTTTTGACCAAGTACAACCCCTACAGCATAGTCACTGGCATCACAATTAAACTGAAAAATTAAATTCCAATCAGGTTCTCTAATGATGGGGGCTGAACACAATTTATCCTTTATAGCTAAAAAGGCTTTGAGACATTCCTCATAAAAGCAAAACTTTGTATCTTTGTTCAACAAATTACTGAGAGGTTTTGCAATCTTAGAAAAAACCTGGATAAATCTTCTATAAAATCCTACATGTCCTAGTAAGCTCCTTATGCCTTTCACATTGATTAGAGGTGGCAGTTTAGAAATAACTTCCACCTTTGCTTGATCCACTTCAATACCCCGAGATGAGATCTTGTGGCCCAGCACAATACCTTCCGTGACCATGAAATGACATTTTTCCCAATTTAGCACCAAATTTGTTTCCATACATCTCTTCAGTACCAGATCCAAATGTTGCAGACATAAATCAAATGATGGCCCAAATAATGAAAAATCATCCATAGAGATTTCTATGCGGCTTTCAACAAGGTCAGAAAAGATAACAGACATGCATCTTTGGAAAGTGGATGGAGGATTACACAACCCAAATGGCATTTTTCTATAAGCAAAAACACCAAAATGACATGTAAATCCAGTCTTTTCTTGATCTAAAGGATCCACCACAATGTGATTGTAACCAGAATATCCATCTAAAAAGTAGTAAAATTCTTGGCCTGTTAATCTTTCAAGAATCTGATCCATGAAGGGTAATGGGAAATGGTATTTTCTTGTGGTTTGGTTGACTTTTCGGTAATCAATACACATTCTTCATCCATTGACTGTCCTTGTGGGAATTAATTTGTTCTCTTCATTACGAATAACTGTCATCCCACCTTTCTTAGGAACAACCTATACATGACTCACCCAACTGCTGTCAGAGATGGGGTAAATCATACCTTCTTCAAGAAGTTTTAGTACCTCTTTTTTAACAACCTCCTTCATAATAGGATTGAGACGTCTTTGGGGTTGTGCAACAGGCTTGTAATCTTGTTCCATGTAAATCCTATGCATACAATAGGATGGGCTTATACCTTTCAAATCTGCTAATGTCCACCCTATGGCTCCCATATTATTCTGTAAAATTGCTATTAGTTTCTTTTCCTCAGTTAGAGATAATGAGTTGCTGATTATTATTGGTTTATATCTCTCTTCATCAAGAAATACATACTTTAAGTGTGGGGGCAACAATTTTAACTCAATTTTATTTTCTTCAATTTTCTCTTCTTTTCCCAAGTCTTTAATCTTGACACTGTGGGGTGACATCTCTTTTGCTTTATGCAAATCCACTAGGCATTCCTTCACTTCTTAATCTTCTTCCATGTCCAAAGTGTAGCATCCTTCCATCAATGCTTTCTCTAATCTCAAATCTTCTTAATCTTTCGCGTTTTTATGGGTGATGTAACAACGCCTTTAGGTTGTCCAATAACCGGGCTGAACCTGAGGGCGAGGTTTTTGAAAGGGTGTTCTTAGGTTGTTCGATAATCGGGCTAACCTAAGAACTAATTTAAAGGGGTTCTTATGGAGTCGCCACCGATGTTTTTACCAGAAACACTGAAAAAGGAGGAAAAAGGCGTTGGTTTTTCGAAAAACCAACTTTGGTCGTTAAAACCAGAGTTGGGTGAGGGAGTTAGTTACGTTTAAGGGAAGTGTTAGTTCCCTTACAACGCCCCTTTCGGGTTCCCTATGATAGGCCAGCTATTTTATAAATAAACTTTTGAAAAGACGCTTTTACCCTTTTATTTGCGGAATTAAGATAATGACTACATGACCCTAATGTCTATTACACAATTTAATCATGAAAATAAAGACAGTAAAAGAGATGGAGAGAATGAAGAAACCTCTGAGGCAAGCTTTTGATTAATACTCTTGAAAAATAGGATGCGTTTTGGCAGCCCTTCGCTCTTACAACACCGAAAACTCTCTCAAAACGCTATAAAAATCTCTCTAAGACTCTCAAAAACTCCAGAAATGCTTCAGAGGAACTCTAGGAAGAGAATTTGAAGAAAGTGTAGAAGGGAAAGTGGAAGAACTGTGTGAAATGAGGGGGGGAGTGCTCACTATTTATAGGGATTCGCGCTTGTCAGGTCGAGACGACCGTCTCGTCTGACAAGGTTGAGACGACCGTCTCGTCTGACAAGGTCGAGATGACTGTCTCGTCTGACAAGGTCGAGACGACCATCTCGCCATTCAGGACGACGGTCTCGACTTGGATAAGTGGCGAGACAAGAGGGCCTTCTCACCAAACGGGAGGGGGGTCTCGCCATTGGCAAGTGGCGAGACGATCGTCTCGCCAAACGAGACGGCGGTCTCGACTTGCAGCAATGGCGAGAGGGTGCTTCCGAAAAGCGAGACGGCTGTCTCGACCCCTGAAGGCAAAAATCCTTATTTTTATACAGAAAATCCTTCCTACTCTAACATGGGGCCTAATAGTCTCTCCTAGTGGCTTTTTAGGCTTCGTCCATCTTCGAATAGGAGGTCTTCTGCTCTTATTTTGAGGTCGGGCAAGATTCAGGGTCTACAGCTGCCCCCCCTTTACCTGACTAGTCAACTATTGGCCTGTCGTGCCAAGAAGATCGACTGAAGGGTAAAGGAGTTGACCCTCTTGCCCGGTTACCCTTTGGATGTTTCGTCTTGTGGCGGTTGATCTTTTAGGGAAAAGTGTGTTGTGCACCTCCAGGATACTCCTGCTGACAGGAGCCGATCCCTTCGGTTGACACATGGTAAAACCTCAGGATACTCCTTCTAACGGTAGCTGATCCTTTGGTTGATGGGTATAAACCCCCATCAGGCTGGTAGTTGCAGTCCGTTGTGCGTCGCACTGGATGAGTATGAACCCCCCATCAGGCTGGTACAGTCCACTTGCGTGGGACCGGTGGTGGTGGCGTCTTATCGCTCAGGTGGCTCATGCGCCGCATGTTGAGATACTTTCTTTTGTCTTTGTTTTTTTGTCTTTTCTAGGAGTGGTCGTTTGGTCTCGTGGCTGGGGAATCTATTGGTGTTCATCCAGCCTTGTTAGCTACTAGGATGGTCTTGTTTATTTGTCACTTGAATTTTGATGGTTGTTGAAAATTTTCTTGGTCAATGTGGTTGATGTATATTTTTGGTCCTGCCTTTTTTCTGCAGTTTATATCTTTTTTCTCACGATTTCGGATTTTGGCTTTTTCGGGAGACTAAGCGTAAGTCTTTTTACTTTTAGTTTCTTTTTGTTACGCTGACTTTTTCGAAAAGGAGAGCAACGATGGATGAAATAAAATTTTTATTTATGATAAATTTTTGGTTACAACATTTATTTTTTAGTACTATCCCTAAGACTGCGGACTTGAGCCGGGAGACGATCCGGAAGAAGGAAATTGTCGGTACATGTGACTTCGAAATTCCGCTCGGTCTCGGACTTCGTCAAGGTGTTCTTGTCGGAACATCGCCAGGTCTTGCCTTATTCCCTCTTGGAACTGGCCGAATGTCTCCATCCTCGTGTCGAAGGCCTCCTACCTTAAGGACATTTGGTCCTGTCTCAGGGACATTTGGTCGAATTGCTGGCACAAGTCGTAGAGGTTGCGGTTGATGCCAGCAAAGTCGTCCGTGTACTACTGTTGTTGTTGTTGTTGTTGGAACTCCGGGGGTGTCGGGAGATCCTGCATTGTTACGATGTCCCGGAGATCCAGAGTTATGTCCAGCGAGGGGTGGAGGATCAACTGGGACCCTTGGCGTAGCAGCATCCCCATGCTGACCAGGACAAACCCGTTGATAGTCTCGGGTCGAAGGTTGGAGGCCAGTTCTTCCATGTCGTTGCACCCCCATTTTTCTGCCAATGGGGTGATGAGGGGAGCCATGAGGATGGCTCCCACGTGGCGGCTCCCGAAGTCCTTGAGGGCCTTCAGGAAGAAGTAGTCGGGGTTGTACCGGCACCCCTGGCTCATGCAGTAGAGGGCGAAGAGATCTGGGTGGGTGACCTTACCCTGACTCTCCTTCCGCCCATGGACCGTCCTAGCCAGCAACTTGTGGCAAATGCGGAGGGCGGGATGAGTGCGGAGCCCCTCAGCAGGGATGGAAGAGTGTGTATCTCGGTCAGTTCCTCCCACATTTCGCCGGCGGTGAGGGTAGCGGGGCGCTCGCAGATGGCCTCCTGGTACTCCCGAGTCAGGACTTCCTCGGGTCGGACGAATCCAACAGATACATTGAACTCGTCTAGGGTGGTGATCCAGTACATCCCGTTCATGAAGTATGTCACCATCTTCGTTGGTGGGAGGCCCGGTATCATGGTGGGAATCTCGCAGTAGGAGATGGAGGCAAGGAATTCCATCACCGCCTGTGGGTAGACTTGAGTGGGTTGAGGCTGGAGGAGGAAGCATCACCTTATGCTGTCAAGGTAGGCGCGGACGTCATCTTCACACCCAAACTCGGTGAATATACCAAAGTCCAACCTCAGCATGGGGTGCCAAGTGTACCCCCGAATGTGTTCCAGGCGGGCCTAGTGTAGGGGCGAGAGCTGCGTTGGATCTTGTGGAGTAGGGGCTGTGGAGCTACTGGGGCCAGAAGAACCCCTTCTCTTTCTGGATGCGTCTCCTCTATGCATTTTGGTGGTAGGATGGTCAAATATAAGAGGAAGGAAGGTAGGAGTGCAGGAGATAGTGTTTGAGACCCCCCCCTAGGCACCCCTATATATAGGATTTTCGGCCAAATTCGGGACCACTGTCTCGAATTGGCGAGGTTCGGGACCGCCGTCTAGAACTTTGAGACAACGGTCTCGATTTTGACCTATGGCGAGACAGTCATCTCGCCAAGCGAGAAGGCGGTCTCCTCTTTGTCAAAATCGGGACGGCGATCTCGAATGTCGAGATGATGGTCTTGTTTCAGCGAGAGTCGAGACGGCGGTCTCGTTTTTTAGATGGATTTTTTTTTGAAGAAAAATAGGACCTTGTTCAAAAACATTTTATGCATGCAATGTTTTTATGTTTGATGTCCTATAATGCCTATTTCATTAGTTTTTCAGAAGGGTTTAACTGATACGTCTTGTAGAGACGGGTGTCCTCTGATCTTGGTTCTTCGCTGTACTTGGTTGTACCGTTCCGGACTTCACGTGACCGAAGTATAATTTTCTCTTCTTTTTCTTTTTAGTTTTCTTTTCTTTTCTTTTCTCTTTCTTTTTTTTGGAGAGCACATTTGCCATGTTGGTGTCCCTTTTTCTTCACTGTAGGGGTTTCAATCCTCTTGTTGACTATACGCCTCCATATTCCCAAATTAATTGTTAGAATAATGTTGTGAGGGTCAAGAGAAAAGAAGTAAAGGATAAATTCAACGGCTTGTGTTTTAGACGAGTTAATTTTATTTACAAAAGATTTTGTAAGAATGGCTGGCTAAGGTTAGTCCTAAGTGTTTAAGCTTTTTTCTAAGCAAACATTTTTCTCTCTTTTATCCGAATTTGCGCCTTAGCCTATTTCCATTACTTTTTATGGTCTGGTTGATTTCCCTAGATCGCCCTTTGGGTTTTCGAGCTAGGATATTGTTTTTTGGTCCTATTTTTTGTCTAGGCTTCTCCTTTTTCTTTTTGTTTAGGGAATCCTAGTAGACCTTATTTTGTAACCCTAACTTTTGCCTAGGCTACCCTTTGTTTTTGTTCGGGTGTCCTATCGGGTTGACCCTATTTTTTGCGTAGCCCCCCTAGTGGGTTTCCTACCGGGTATTTTGCCCTTTTCTTCTGGCCTTTGGCTCCTATGGGCTTTTTCTCTCTCTCATTTTTGTATTTTTTGTGTTGTATTTTTTTTTTCTTCACAATATTGGCGAAACATGACTTTATTTATAGTGAGATAAAGCCTTATTTTATGCTTCTAATCGACCAACTTGATTGTAATGGCAATGGTAAATTTTGATTATTTGGGCGCACTTTTTATTCTTCTTTTTCTTTTTTGTTTACTTAGACAAGGTTATTGTGAGGTATAGTCATGAAATAGCAAGAAGAGAAGTAGATAGTAAGAAGTGTATTCTTTATTAATTAATAAGGGAATGTCGCCGCCTCCCCAAAAAAAGGGGGCGCGGTCGGAGCGACGCGATGGTTTTTCGACTCTTCTTTGATTTTCGCGTTTTTTATTGGTGGTTACAACGCCTTTAGGTTGTCCGATAACCGGGCTAACCCAGGGGCGAGGTTTTCAAAAGTGTCCTTGGGTTGTCCGATAACCGGGCTAACCCAAGGACTTATTTATTTTGGGTTCTATGGAGTCGCCACCGATATTTTTACCATAAACATCGGAAAAGGGGTTTAAAAAGACGTTGGTTTTCGAAAACCAACTTTGGTCATTAGAACCAGAGTTGGGTAAGGGAGTTAGTTACGTGTAAAGGAAGTGTTAGTTCCTTTACGACGCCCCTTTCGGGTTCCCTATGATAGGCCGACTAACTTGAATGAATAATTAAACTGGAAAATAGCGCTTTTACCCTTTTATTATACGGTATTTAGAGATTATGACTACATGGCCCTAGTATCTATTGCATATATTTAAATGAAAGCAGTAAAATGATAAGGAGAGAGAATGTGCACCTCCAAAGCAAGCTTTATATATTCTCTTTAAAAGAGAGGGTGCGTTTTGGCAACCCTTCACTCTACAAAACTCTCAGAAACTCCGGAAATGCCTCGGAGGGATTCTAAAGAAGGTTTAGAACGCTCAGCTTATGCCTAAAGACACTCGTAAACTCCGAAATGCCTCTGAGGGATTCTTAGAGAGAGAAAGTCTAGAGAGAAGGGAGAGTTGTTGATTCCGTGTGTGGAAAAAGGGAGAAATGACGCCCCTATTTATAGTTTTTCGCGCTCGACAGGTCGAGACCGCCGTCTCCTCGGCAGGGTCGAGACCGCCGTCCTGGAAAGTCCAGACCGTCGTCTCGTTTGTGGCGAGGGTCGAGACCGCCGTCTGGGAAATCCAGCACCGCCGTCTCGACTAGGCGGAATCGAGACCGCCGTCTCGGAAAATCCAGGACCGCCGTCTCGACTTTTGCAGAATCGAGACCGCCGTCTGGAAAATCGAGACGGTGGTCTCGTCCCGGCGTTGAGACGAGACGGCAGCCTGGTCCTTCCGGACGGCGGTCCGGTCCTTCCGCAGCGGCGGTCTCATCCCTTCAAGGCGAGAAACTTTATTTTCGGGCCAAAAAACCTTCCTATCTTGGTACGGGGGCCTAATAGTCTCTCCTAGTGGCTTGTTAGGCTTCTACTGTCTTCAAATAGGAAGCTTTCGACTTTATTTGGAGGTCGGGTAAGATTTGGGGTCTACAACTGCCCCCTTTACCCGACTAGTCGACTGTTGGCTTGTTGTGCCGACAGGTAGACAGGAAGGTAAAGGAGTTGACCCTCTTGCCCGGCTACCCTTCGGATGTCCCGTCTTGTGACGTGTGATCCTCTCGGGGAGATGTTGTGTTTGTGCACCTCTCGGAATACTACTCCCGACGTAGCCGATCCCTTTGGTTGACACGTGGTAGAACCTCCGGATACTACTCCCGACGTAGCCGATCCTTCGGTTGATGGGTATAAACCCCCCATCAGTCTGGTAGTTACGATCCGTTGTATGGGATCGGATGGTTATGAACCCCCAATCGAGGCTGGTAGTTACGAGTCCGTTGTGTGGGACTGGATGGGTATGAACCCCCATCAAGCCGGGTACGGTCCGTTGTGTGGGACCGGATGGGTATGATCCCCCCATCAGGGTGGTACGGTCCGTTGTGTGGGACCGGATGGGTATGATCCCCCCATCAGGGTGGTAGTGGCGGCTTACTGTTCAGATGGCCCATGCGCCGTTTAGGCACTCCTTGTGTGCTGGTTGATAGGTATAAACCTCCTATCAGCCTGGTACAGTCCACTGCGTAGGACTGGTGGTGGTGGCGGCTTACTGCTCGGGTAGCTCATGCGCCATTGTTAAGATGTGTTCTGTCTTTGTTTTTTGTCTTTTCTGGGAATTGTCGTCCGGTCTGTGCCGGGGATTCTGTTGGTGTTCGTCCAGCTTGTTGATTGCTGGGGATTCTTTGTTTTTGATCTTTTGTGGTGGTCATCCGACTTTGCTGGTTGTCGGGAATTTTTTTTTTTGATAAGTGCCTCTTAGGTAGGCAGGAATCCTCTGGGGATTTGTTAATCTTGGTGACGCCTCTTGAGTAGGCGGATATCTATTGAGTTTTTGGTAATGCCTCTGAGTAGGCAGATGTTCCGTTTGGAGGTGAAGACTTTTGGTTTTGCTTTTTTCTTTGCCTCTGAATAGGCTAATGTTGCTTTTTTTGCTTGCAAGGTTTTGCCTATGCGTTCCACTAGGGATATCCATGTTAGGCAAGTAGCTTTCTGAGGATATGCGTTTGAAGTTTTGCCTTTGCAGTAGGCTCTCTGGGTAAGTTTTTTTTTGGTGATCTGTTAGGGAGTTGGTTGACTCCTTGGGGATCTAATTTTGGTCGCCTTTTGGGGGATGGAGTTGTGACTCCTTGTTTGGTGTTGATGAGAGCTGGTTTCTTCAAGCTCTTATTTCTCTGGGGAAATGGAGTTTTTTTTGTTTTTTTGTTTCCTGTGCCTCTGAGTAGGCGGATGCTTCATTAGTGGTGAAGACTTTATACTTGCTTGCCTCCGAATAGGTTGATGTCCCTTTTTGGGGAAATTGGCTCTTGCTCGCTAGATCTTGCCTACGCCTAGGCAAATGACTCTTCTAAGGATGTGAGTTTGGAATTTGCCTTTGTCGTAGGCTCACTGGAGATGATTTTTTTTTTTTTTTTTTTTGGTGATCCACCGGGAATTGATTGTCTTCCGGGGATCTAATTTTGATTTGCCCCCTGAGGGAATGGAGTTTTGACTCCTTAATTGATGTGGGTGTGAGTTGGCGTTTGTGATGCTCTTATTCCGTTGGGGGAGTTGATTTTCCCTTTTTTCGTGGTGACCCACTTTAGGGATTTGATTTCCTGGAAGTTAGGATTTTTATTTGATTTTGCCTTTTTCCACGTTTTATCTCTTTTTTATCGCGATTTTGAAATCTGGCTTTTTTATTGGGATAATGCATGCGCCTTGTTACTTTTTAGTTTCTTTTTATGCACGCAGGCTTTTCTTCTCTTTGGGGATCCGCAGGGGATAAATTTTCTTAGGTCATCCATCAAGGGATTATTAACTTCCATGGGGATCCGATTTTTCTGGGATGGAGTCCTGACTCCTTGATTAATGTTAATGCGAGCTGACCTTATGAAGATTATGGCGATTTCCTTATTCATCCTTTTTGTAGGGAGATCCACTTGGGGATTTTTATTCAACCTTCTCTGTTGCGACCCTTTCTTTTGGATATCCGCTGGGGATGCAAGGGTTTTCTTCTTTTTTCCTTTATGTTGAGCCCTTGATGGTATGGAGATTGGACTCTTTTGACTGTTGATGATGATGATGATGGGCTCTTGGAGCCTTTATTCTCCGTTTTGGATGAGTGTGCTCGATGACTCATATGGTGGCGATGCTGAGTCGTGAGGAGTAATTTTTGTTTTGCCTTCGGAGTAGGCAGATAACTAAGCCTTTTCGTCGGCTTTTTATGATATTTGATGATTGTGCCCTCTTTTATTGAGTAGAAAAATGATGATTGGAGCTTTGGCTTCTGGAAGCTTCTTATTTCTTCTGAGCTTATTTGATGATGACAACTCGCTCTTCTTTCTTGAGAAATGTTTGAAGACTTCTTATATGTGCCTTCTTTTTCTGGGTAGAAGGATGGTAGCTGAAGCTCTTGTTTTCTAGAAGCTCTTATTCTGTTGAGTCGCTTGATTGACGACTTGCTTCGTTTTCTTGAGGGCATTATTTGGATACTCAGTCTAGTGATCCTGTTTTCAATCACAAACATGGAGCTAGTCTCCTTATATGAATGAATGTTTTTTGTTTTTTGTTATTTGTCTGAAGTAATTTTTATTTCTTTTATTGTTGTCTTGACAAAGCCGTTTTGTGCGACTACTTGTGTGTGGATGCCCTAAATGCAATCTATTCTTATTGATTGATGCATCTGGAAAAGTGACTGGCATTCTCCTGCTGGACTTTTTATGATTATGATGAAGGGCTCCTCTCTTTTATTCATTTTTGGTTTAGCCCTATCTTTTGCCTAGACCGCCCATTTGGGGTTTTCGGTCTAACGGGCTGCCTTAATTTTTGCCTAGGATATCTTAGCGGGCTTTTTCCTTTTTTATGAATGCCCTAACTTTTGCCTAGACCACCCTTTGCGGGTTTTCGACCTAGCGGGCTACTCTAACTTTTGCCTAAGAATCTCCTAGCAGGCATTATTCTTTTTATTCTCATTTTTTCTTTCCCTTCTTTTTTGAGAGATAGGAGCCTATCATATGCATGCAATGTTGGCGATATGCATCCTATAATACTATTTCAATTAATTTTTCAAAAGGATTAACCAATGTGCTTTTATTTCTGATGAGCTTCTGACGTTATGTGCTTTCGTCGATAGGGATAGGCTGTACCCATTTTGCCGTCTCGATTTTTTTCATGACCGAAGAATGATTGTGTTAATTGTAGAGCGACTTGCCATGTCAGTGCGCCGCTCCCTTTCCTTGGGGATGTCGATCCTCCTATTGATTACTATCTCCACATTTCCCTACTAATTACTAGAATGTCGTAGTGGTAAGGGTCAAGAGAAAAGAAGGAAGAGGATATTTAATTCAAAGGCTTGTGTTTTAGAATTGTTTTATTTTGCCAAAAATGGTTTTTGTAAGCACGACTAGCCAAGGTTGGTTAGAGTGTTTAGGCTAGTTTAGACAAACGTTTTGTTTATGGAATGACGTCTTATTCTATGGCGCTTGTTATGACTAATTGACTTCCCTAGTCTGCCCTTTGGGTTCTCAGCCTAGGATGTTGTGTTTTGGCCCTATCTTTTGTCTAGGTTCCTTCTTTTTGTATATTTTCGGGGAATCCTAGCAGACCTTATTTTGTAACCCTAACTTTTGCCTAGGCTACCCTTTATTTTTGTTCGGGTGTCCTACCGGGTTGACCCTAACTTTTGCGTAGCCCCCTTTGGTGGGTTTCCTACCGGGTATTTTGCCCTTTCTTTTTGGCCTTTAGCTTTTATGGGCTTCTTTTGATTTTTTTTCTTTTTGCACAACATTGTCGAAACACGGCTTTATTTATGACGAGGTAAAACTTTATTTTGTGTTTCTAGTCAATCAGTAGTGATGGATTTGACTTTTATTTTGGTCAATGGCGCATTTTGATTACTTTGACGCACTTTGAAATTGTTTGCTTAAACATGGTTATTAATGAGGTTCAGACATTAATAGCAAGAAGAGAAGCAGATAGTAAGAATGACATTCTTTGTAATTAATAGGGAAATATGTGCCCTACAATGCTCGGGGGTCGGGCTAGCCCCTGAGGAGTAATCTCTAATAGTCATTGGATTTATAAACCCTAAGAATCAAAAGGAGAACACCTAATGACTAAAGTCGCTTTTGACGCTTGACCCCCTCTATATGGGAAAATCTGATTCAAGGTGTGGAGGGGAGACTTCCCTTTTCTCCGTGCAGCTTGATCCTTTGTAGGGTTATGCTTCAAAGGATTGTCTTTAAAATCCGGTGGCTCCCTTATTCCTTGAGAGTTTCTAATGAGCCCTTGGTTTGGGCGATATTTATATTTCCTCATCATGTGGGTCACCTTCATATTGTTGGGGAAGTCTTTTCATATTGGCAAAAGATATTTCAAAGGTCCTCTTCAGCCGCATCCATTCAAGGTAGGGCAGACGATTTGTTGATCCGAATGTTAGCTCAAACTGTGATTAGCTTGCCGCCTACCCTGAGTTTGTCTCTTTGACAGAGCGTTGAAAGAATTGCCTCAGCGTCGTGAGTCTATTCAATTTCTTCTTTAGATCATGTTTCCTTCGGTCTCTTTATTTTTCCTTTATTCTTGGGAGCATTGCCTTATAGCTCCTGGGGGTGTAGATTCTTTCACTTCTAATTTTGCTCCCGAATGTTGGCTATGCTGGAGATATCTTCATTAATGGAAGATGTTTCTGCGTATCTCAATGGTACAATTTTATTTGATGTATGGGGTGAACGAATGTAACAACATCCTTGCCCCCTCTTCCTTATTGACTTGGATATCCAATGGTTGAGGCTTGTTATCCTCCTTGGGCGGATCAACCATTGGAGAGAACTTGATGACGAAAGACTTACTCTTCATCTTATTCCAATTCGTGGAAAGCACATCGGCTAATCCTTTCTTTTTATTATCTTATTGTTATTAAAGTGATAATGAATGCAATTTATGAATGCAATTTATGAATACAATAGACACTTGAAGAGATGATGAAAACAAACAATTTTATTTATTTCATCCAGACAGTGTACATTCCTCAATGCAATGTTTCGAAGTACATTTTTGTTTAATATTTCTATTTATTTTCTTTTTGGCTTCCCGTGCATGGCATGCGAATGCCCTAATCCTTTTTTCATGGTATTGAGGAATGTCCACTTCTTCGATTGTCTATTATTAGATGCATGTTATGAGGATGAAGTTTGGTGAATGCATGTATGCAAGTGTTTGTTTTTTCCTAAACATTATCATGTTTTATTTTCTAACATGATGTATGATAGTGTTTGGGTTTTTGTGTTTTTTTTGTATGCGGATGAGGGCATGAAGAATACCAGCCGCTTTCTAGAATGCAAAAAGATTTTTATTGAATGATTTATGAGATGGATATTCCTTAAGACAATGGCTTAGGTATCCTCCTTAAAGCTTACGCTTTGTGGGGTATCCTACCCACCTTGGTGTAATGGTTCATTCCCCATCATAGATTTTGACAAGTATAATGGCAATCGCCATCACATCTTAGTACATTTGTCCCTTCCTTGTCGCGAAGGTAAAAAATGTGCTCGGGGCCTCTTTCGCCATTGTCTTAGGGATATCTAGTGCTCCCTAGAATGAATGTTATTATGCATGCACTAGTACAAAAGGGCGATAGATGTTCAAAGTGACATAACTTTTGACTGGGTTGTCCGATTTGGATGCACAACATGTCAAAACGAAGAGAAAAGGGTGAAGAACCAAGCTACAAATGCCAAAGGCGATTTGGCCCAGTAATTTTTCCAAAAAATGTCTCTAAGACCCATTTTTTAGAGGTTTATTAAAATGATGCGTATGCATACTTTCCTTATGCATTCATTTTCTCTCTTGGTTTTTCCACTTATGATGCAATATGAATGATACGACTTTGTCAACATTATTTTTATAAACGTTTTTATTATTTTATTTATTTTGGATTTTTTTATAGCCTTTTATCTCTTCTGTCGGACTGCGTTGCTACTTAGCTTACAAAGAACCTGAAACCAGGCTAGCTAAAAGGTAGACTGTCCGAGATAAAATGTGGCTTTATGCGAAAGATATTTAGCGTCCCTTATCTCTTCTGTCGGAACTGCGTGGCTACTTAGCTTGCAAAGAACCTGAAACCAGGCTAGCTAAAAGGCAGACTGTCCGAGATAAGGGTGTTTATTTGTGAAAATATTTTTGGTTTTTTTTTTTTTTTTTTTTTTTTTTATGCTATGCAACAGACAAATGCAACAAACATATGCACACACAATTCGATCATCCACGAACAGGCAAGATTTTGTTTTTATCACGAGGTAGGGTTTTCCTGCAGAAAAGTGCATTGGTCAGGGTAGGTTCTAACTGTTCTCACCAGGCTAAGGCCCCCAAGGTGCCCCCATTATAGGGTCCCCACTCTCCAGCCGTCCGACCATGCTCAACACTAAGGCCAGAGTCGGTCTTGTTGCCAAAAGAGGAAGGTCATCACCTTGAGTGGTGGTTTCCGATCACACTGGTGGGCACAAGGCCCTAACTACAGCGAACCGTACCTGCCACCCACTCCCTATGGTTATCTCACTTGCCCCCGGGTATAGAGGGAACTGTAGTGTGCAAGGGTTTGTGTGCAGTTTATATTTCAATCAATTGCGTAAGTATAAACAAGCAACAATTATTTAAAAGCCAAACAATAAAGCATGTTATAATACAAGACAGGGTAAAAGCGCTATTTTCTTGGTTTAATTATTTTTAAGCCAGCCCATCACTAAATGGGATCAACTCTCTAGGCTTCCCCAGTGGAGTCGCCATCTGTCGCCGCCTCCCCGAAAAAAGGGGGCGTGGTCGGAGCGACGCGATGGTTTTTCGACTCTTCTTTGATTTTCGCGTTTTTTATTGGTGGTTACAACGCCTTTAGGTTGTCCGATAACCGGGCTAACCCAGGGGTGAGGTTTTCAAAAGTGTCCTTGGGTTGTCCGATAACCGGGCTAACCCAAGGACTTATTTATTTTGGGTTTTATGGAGTCGCCACCGATATTTTTACCATAAACATCGGAAAAGGGGTTTAAAAAGGCGTTGGTTTTCGAAAACCAACTTTGGTCATTAGAACCAGAGTTGGGTAAGGGAGTTAGTTACGTGTAAAGGAAGTGTTAGTTCCTTTACGACGCCCCTTTCGGGTTCCCTATGATAGGCTGGCTAACTTGAATGAATAATTAAACTGGAAAATAGCGCTTTTACCCTTTTATTATACGGTATTTAGAGATTATGACTACATGGCCCTAGTATCTATTGCATATATTTAAATGAAAGCAGTAAAATGATAAGGAGAGAGAATGTGCACCTCCAAAGCAAGCTTTATATATTCTCTTTAAAAGAGAGGGTGCGTTTTGGCAACCCTTCACTCTACAAAACTCTCAGAAACTCCGGAAATGCCTCGGAGGGATTCTAAAGAAGGTTTAGAACGCTTAGCTTATGCCTAAAGACACTCAGAAACTCCGGAAATGCCTCGGAGGGATTCTTAGAGAGAGAAAGTTTTGAGAGAAGGGAGAGTTGTTGATTCTGTGTGTGGAAAAAGGGAGAAATGACGCCCCTATTTATAGATTTTCGCGCCTGACAGGTCGAGACCGCCGTCTCCTCTGACAGGGTCGAGACCACCGTCTGGAAAGTCCAGACCGCCGTCTCGTTCGTGGCAGAGGGTCGAGACCGCCGTCTGGGAAATCCAGACCGCCGTCTCGACTAGGCGGGAATCGAGACTGCCGTCTGGAAAATCCAGACCGTCGTCTCGACTTTTGCAGGAATCGAGACCGCCGCCTGGAAAATCGAGACGGCGGTCTCGTCCTGGCGTTGAGACGAGACGGCGGTCTGGTCCTTCCAGACGGCGGTCTCGTCCCTTCAAGGCGAGAAACTTTATTTTCGGGCCAAAAAACCTTCCTATCTTGGTACGGGGGCCTAATAGTCTCTCCTAGTGGCTTGTTAGGCTTGGGCCGTCTTCAAATAGGAAGCTTTCTGACTTTATTTGGAGGCCGAGCAAGATTTGGGGTCTACAGGGAATATGTGCCCTGAAATGCCTGGGGGTCGGGCTAGCTCCGGGGGATAATCTCTAATGATCATTGGGTTTACATCCCTTAAGCGAAGAAAAAGATCTCCTAATGACTAGGGTAGCTCTTGACGCTTGCATCCCTCCGCTTCGGAATATCTGTTTGAGTGTGCGGAGGGGAGACTTCCCTTTTCTTCCTTCTACTAGGCCCTTAGTAGGGTCATATCCTAGGCCACACTTGAAAGGATTATCTTTGAATTCTGGGGGTTCCCTTATACCTTGGGAATCTGCCCCCAGTCCTTGGCTAGGATGGTAACCATGCTTCATCACCATGCGGGCTACCTTCGTGTTTTTGGGAAGTCTTTCTACACTGGCAATTTTGAGTGGTTGAAAAGATGTTTCAAGAGCCTCTTCAGCCGCATCCACATAAGGTTGGGTTGACGGTCCACTGATCAAGATATCGTCTTCTGCTTGGACCGTGACCAGTTTGTCATCCACTATGAACTTGACTTTCTAGTGGAGCGTTGAAGGTACTGCCTTAGCGTCATGAATCCAAGGCCTGTCGAGGAGACAACTATATGCCGGAGTAATATCCATTACATGGAAATCGACGTTGAAGATAGTGGGTCCAATTTGGATTGGTAGATTGACTTCCCCCACTACTTCCCGTTTGGATCCATCGAAGGCTCGAACGATAGTGCTGCTTGGGCGCAGACGGGTTCCTTGGATAGTCAATTTGTCGAGTGTGCACTTGGGCATCACGTTCAAGGATGACCCGTTATCCACAAGAACTTTGGCAATGAGGTACTCTTTGCACTTGATGGAAATGTGCAAGGGTTTGTTGTGTTTTGACCCCTCGAGGGGGAGTTCTTCCTCCGTAAAGGTGAGGTGATCGCTTGCCGTAATGTGACCAACAATCCTCTCAACCTTTTCTTGGGATATGGTGTGAGGTACATGTGCTTCGCTCAAGACCTTCATCAAGGCATTTCTATGCGTTTCTGAGCTCATCATCAGAGATAACAGAGTTATATTAGCAGGTGTATGATTAAGCTGGTCAATAATGGAATACTCGCTTTGCCTTATAAACTAGAGTAATTCCTCGGTCTCCTCCTTGGATTCTTTATTTTCCTTTTCTTCGGTCTGTTTATTTTTTCCTTTATTATTGGGGACATCTTCTTGTAAGTCCTTGGGGGAGTAGACCCTTCCACTTCTAGTCATGCCCCCAATGCCGGCTATATTGGAGATATCCTCCTTTGTTGGTGAAGATTCTCCGTATCTCCACGGTACAACTTTATTTGTTTCGTAGGGGAAAGGACGTGGCATAAATAGTTGCACGGGTGCCCTTACCCCCTCTTCCTTATTGGTTTTGAGGACCAATGGTTGAGGCTTATTATTCTCTTGTGGTGGATCGACTGTTGGGGAGAGCTTGATTAAAAGCGGCGTTCTCTCCATTCTTCTGATTTGGAAGACGTGTCAGTTAATCCTTCCTTTTTTTTATCTTATTTATTAAGAGTGAAGGAGGGGAAGTTAAATATGCAAATGAATGATATGCGTGCAAGTAGACAATTGTTTAATAAAGAAATTTTCATTTATCCGTAGAAGGTGTACATTCCCCTATTCCATACTACGAAGCAACTTTTGACAGAAACGGAAAAGCCTAAAGAAACCCACAGTAGGGTCTTGATCTCTATGTAATTCCCTTTCGGCTTCCCGGACGTGACGAGTGAGTGCTTCGCTTTGCTTCTGGACCGCCTGGCTCATATCTTCACTATACTTTTGAGCCTCTTTGATCTTCGCCTCTTGATGGACGACTAAGGCTTGTAGTTCGTCGAGGTTTGCAAGGGCTCAGTCCTTTTCTCGTTGTACTTGGTCATACTGAGCTAGCCCATCTCTTTCTTTGCAACGTAGCTCAGTGAGACTTCTGTTAAGTCTCCAATTGGCTTCTCGCTCTTGGCGTATTTCTAACCGAGTCCTTGTCAGATCTTGCAGCAAGTCCTTGATCGTCTGAGTCTATTTTGTTGATTCGGCCTCAAGGCGTGCTGATTTGGCAGCTATTTCTTAAGGTTGGATATCCGAGCTGGTTCTAGCAGCTTTGGATGCTTAGATAGCTTGCTCATTAGAGTCAGCACACTGATCCTTGAGGTGCTCTATTTCATGATCCTTTTTCTTGCATTGCCTCTGTAGACCGTCTATGGTGAGGATAGATTCTTGTTCTCTTTCTTCAAGGGCCCTCATCTAGGCTCCCATGATTTATATCCTCTAGGTCAAGGCGTCGACTTGAGTTTGAAGCTCTTTACAATTCGAATACATGGCGAGTGAGGTGGATGGTTGAGACATCCCTCTTTTCCTTCTCCACTCCTCGTAGTCACTGCAGACAACTACTCGAGCTTTTCCTAGCTCTCTATCTCCCATAAAGACTGGTTTCTCCCATGCTCTTCTCATGGATAGTGAGTTAGCAATTGTGCATGGGTCTCCGAAGAAACACAGTCCTCCGAGCTCTCCTCGGGATATTGTAGTCTGGGTCCTTATGAGTTGTCTCATAGCTACTCTAGGGGAATAGGCTATGCAACCCCTGAGTCATATTAATGGTATGTTCGGATAATCCCCACATCTGATGAGGACTGGACCGGGTCGGAACCAGGGGCAGACCCAGGATAATTGGTTGGCATCCCATTGTTCCAACTCGTCCTTCCACTCTGAGGTTAGGCGTCGGTGGAGAGGGATTTTGGAGAAGCTCCTCAAAGGGTCAGGGAACATCCCCATGTGACTAGAGGCGTAGAAATGTGTGATTCCCCACACAAAAAGTAGTGAAGAGCAACAACAGAGTGTTTTTCCTTGCTTCTGGTGGCAAAATTCCACCGAGAGCAAGGTGTCAGCAAGAAGTGCAGGCAAGGGACTCTTCGAGTTCACATCCCAGGCGAAGAAGGCGTCCATGATGGCTTGATCTACTGTGTCGATGTGGAAGAGAAACAAAATTGTCCCAAATATGATTAGGGCCAGGGTTTTGTTAAAAGCAGTCCATTCTGCCCTTTAAACCAAAGAGGACAGATGGTCTTCTAACATTGAGACTTTCCAACCCTGGATGTTCCCTTTTTCTACCAGGGTAGTCTGCCGGAATGGCAATCGGATGATGGCAGTGATTTGTGCTGCAGGAGTGTATGCCTCGTGGCGGATATGGACCCCGACTGATTTGGGCCATTTTAGCATAATCTCGTACTCCTCTAAAGTGGGCACCATGTCGAATTGTGGGAATTTAAAGCAATGCAGACTGGAGTTCCATAAATGAACTAGAACCCTGATAAAAATGGGATCGACACAGATCTTCAACAGGTCCTGGATCCGTCCATAGGATTTTTCAAAGTCGGAGCGGACCTCTGGTGGCATTATTGCGCAAAGTCGTTATAACTTCTCAGTATGGTATCGGGGAATGTCCACTTTGTTCAATTGTCTACCAGTCCCCTCCATTTTCTAAAACCAAAATGTATGTTTTATGAATATGATGCTTATTGTAGGTATGAATGTGAGTGTTTTATTTTCCCTATTTATCATGTTTTATTTCTACATGATGTATGGTATTTGTGTATTTATTTTTTTTGGAAAAGTAGACTACCTATATGAATGAGTTATGAGTGTAATGTTTATGAATAAGGTCCCATTTATTTTTATTTGATTTGGGTTTTTATTTGATTTTATTTTAGAGCCTTTTATCTCTTCTGTCGGACTGCGTGACTACTTAGCTTACAAAGAACCTGAAGCCAGGCTAGCTAAAAGGCAGACTGTCCGAGATAAAAATGGCTTTATGCGAAAGAATAATGTTTAGCGTCCCTTATCTCTTCTGTCGGACTGCGTGGCTACTTAGCTTGCAAAGAACCTGGAGCCAGGCTAGCTAAAAGACAGACTGTCCGAGATAAGGGTGTTTATTGTAAAAGAATGTTTTTTTGTGATTTTTCTGTTGTTTGGTTATGCTATGCAATCAGATACAACAAACAAATGTACACACAATTCAATCATCCACGAACTGGAGAGAAGTCATTTTAATCACGAGGTAGGGTTTTCCTGCAGAAAAGTGTATTGGTGAAGGTAGGTTCTAACTGTCCTCACCAAGGCTAAGGCCCCCAAGGTGACCCCATTATAGGGTCCCCACTCTCCAGCCTTCCAACCATGCTTAGCACTATGGCCATAGTCAGTCTTTGTGCCAAAAGAGGAAGGTTATCACCTTGAGTGGTGGTTTCCGATCACACTGGTGGGCTCAAGGCCATCACTACAGTGAACCGTACTTGCCACCCGCTTCCTATAGATTTCTCACTTGCCCCCGGGTATAGAGGGAACTATTGTGTGCAAAGGTTTGTGTACAATATGTATTTCAAATAATTGCGTAAACATAAACAAACAACAGTTATTAAAGCCAAGCATTTAAAACATGTTATAATACAAGGTGGGGTAAAAGCGTAATTTCTTAGTTTATTTATTAAGCCGACCCATCACTAAATGGGATCAACTCTCTAGGCTTCCCCAGTGGTGTCGCCATCTGTCGCCTCCATCAAAAAGAGGCGATCGGAGCGACGCGATGGTTCCGACTTTCCGTTTTTTGCATTTTTATGGGTGATGTTACAACGCCTTCAGGTTGTCCGATAACCGGGCTGAACCTGAGGGCGAGGTTTTCGAAAGGGTGTTCTTAGGTTGTTCGATAACCGGGCTAACCTAAGAACTAATTTAAAGGGGTTCTTATGGAGTCGTCACCGATGTTTTTACCGAAAACACCGAAAAAGGAGGAAAAAGGCGTTGGTTTTTCGAAAAACCAACTTTGGTCGTTAAAACTAGAGTTGGGTAAGGCAGTTAGTTACGTGTAAGGGAAGTGTTAGTTCCCTTACGATGCCCCTTTCGTGTTCCCTATGATAGGCCAACTATTTTATAAATAAACTTTTGAAAAGACGTTTTTACCCTTTTATTTGCGGAATTAAGATAATGACTACATGGCCTTAATGTCTATTACACAATTTAATCATGAAAATAAAGACAGTAAAAGAGAGGGAGAGAATGAAGAAACCTCTAAGGCAAGCTTTTGATTAATACTCTTGAAAAATAGGGTACGTTTTGGCAGCTCTTCGCTCTTACAACGCCGAAAACTCTCTCGAAACGCTATAAAAAGCTCTCTAAGACTCTCAGAAACTCCGGAAATGCTTCGGAGGGACTCTAGGAAGAGAATTTGAAGAAAGTGGAAGAAATGTGTTAAATGAGGGGGGGAGCGCTCACTATTTATAGGGATTCGCGCCTGTCAGGTCGAGACGGCCATATCGTCTAACAAGGTCAAGATGGTCGTCTCACCATTCGGGACGGCGGTCTCGACTTGGATAAGTGGCGAGACCGCCGTCTCGCCAAATGAGACGGCGATATCGATTTTCCCAGTGACGAGAGGGCCTTCTTGCCAAACGGGAGGGGGGTCTCGCCATTGGCAAGTGGCGAGAGGGCGCTCCTGAAAAGCGAGATGGCGGTCTCGACCCCTAAAGGCAAAAATCCTTATTTTTATACAGAAAATCCTTCACACTCTAACATGGGGCCTAATAGTCTCTCCTAGTGGCTTTTTAGGCTTCGTCCATCTTCAAATAGGAGGTCTTCTACTCTTATTTTGAGGCCGGGCAAGATTCAGGGTCTACAGTCTACGCTAACTAAAACATCTTCTGTTACTCCATAAGGAATTTTTATTGATCGGTTAGCCAATTGCAGAGTCATTCTAGTTAGTCTAACATCCAAGTCTCCTATTCTTTTGAGCATAGATAATGGCATGAGGTTTATGTTGGCCCCTAAATCAAGCAATGTTTTTCCCACTGGTAATGCACTAATGGTAACAGGGATAGTAAAACTGCCAGGGTCTTTGGATTTTTTTGGCAAGGATTTTTGAAAAATTGCACTACACCCTGCTTCTAGTTCTATTGTCCCTTCTTTAGCAAATCTTCTCTTTTTGGTGAGGAGTTCTTTCATGAATTTGGCATATGTTGGAATTTGCTCCATGGTTTTTCACAAAGGGTATATTGATCTACAGCCTTTTGAATATGTCCATAAATCTGGTGAATTGTCTTTCTTTGTCTATTTTTGAAGGAGCCTTGGGGTATGGTAACTTCTTCACAAGTGACTTTTGATTCTCTCCTTTTTCTTGAGCAGATTCATTCTTGCTGCTCTCTCCTCTTTTTATCTTTTGTTTTTCTTCTCCTTCATTCTTCTTATTAGGGAGATATCTTTCTTTATTACTCTCCTCTTCTCGTCCTTCATCTTCTTTTCTCAAAACCTCTTCTTCAATAGCTACATTATCACCAAGCCCTTTACCTACAACTTGTTGGTATCGCGCAGCAGAATGTTTGCGTTTGGGACAAAAACCAAGAGGGTGGTGAATTGGTTTCTTATAAAAACTTTCCATTTTAAAAACTTTTCGCAAGTTTTATCGATTAAACGATAATAAAGAACTTGAAATGTAAAGAGATAAGGGAAGAAGGTTACACAAGTAATTTATACTGGTTCAGATAAAAAGACCCTATGTCCAGTTGTTAATCACTCTAAAAGAGGATTAACTCTAAAACAATAGTTCAAACAGATTACAAATTACAAGTAATAAGGATTAGAAAACACCTCTCTTGAGTCACACAAGAGATGAATACCTCCTTTGAAGTCACAAAGGATGAAGACAGTTTTTCCTAGAGACGACATAACACACAATTCACCAAGAAACCCACTTAGTGATTCTTATTGCTTCTAGCCCACACTAGGTTATAAAAGCCCCTTTTTCTTCCCTACTCAAAGTTCTCTCAGCAATCACAACTATAAACTTTAGTATGAAAAAGGTTATTCTTTACAAAGAGCCTGAGAGTTCCTTAAATAGAGATTTTAGAGTTTTAAAATTAGGGTTTTCGAAAATAGCTCTAAAATTTGAAATTCAAAATCATAACTGACACAAATAATTGATCATCATAAGTGATAATCGATTAGCACAAAGCTATTTTCGCAGAAGACACAATTTGACCAGGATAATCGATTATCCACAGAGATAATCGATTATTCCAGAGACTTTCAGAAACCCTGGATTATCTTGGATAATCGATTATCATAAGTGATAATCGATTATTGATAATCGATTATCCCAGGTTATAATCGATTATCATAAAGTGTTTTAGTTAAAAACTAACTTTCAGTGGACAAGCAATGTACTGGCTATCTTGGACTCTATTTTTACATACTCAAAATGATAAAACAGAGTTATTACAAACAAGTACAATTGTATATGAGTCTTCTAATCTTGAAGTCCTTTGTCTTTGAATCATCATCAAAATCTTCAGGCATCACACCCTTGTATTTTCAACACAACTTTTCCACTTTTTGTAACTATTGACTTGCAATGCTTCTTGGGGTTGGTTTATGTGTTGGCTGAAAAATGTCCTCCTTGTTGCTCATATAACTGTTTAGCCAATTGGCCCACCTGGGTCTCTAAATTTTTTATCAAAGCCTCTATATTTTTCTGATTAGACAAGGAAGCTTCCATGAATTTCTCCAGAGTGTCCTCCAATTTGGTTGTTCTCTCATGCACTAGAGGGTAATATTGTTGTTGTTGTTGATATGGAGGTTGCTGATATGATTGTTGTTGATTTTGAGGTTATCTATTAGATGGACCAACACCTTTTTTCCACACAAAGTTCTGATTCTGATTCCCTCTCCATCCTTGTGAAAAGTTTTTCTAATAGTTGTTGGAATTAGAGAAATTTGCTTGTCTTCCTTGACCACTACCACCTTGAACACCCATATAATGAGCTTCTTCTTCTTGTAAGTTGCCTTGGTAAGAGTAGTGTCCATTTTGATGATCACCTCCACAAAATTCACAACTCATTTGTTGGTTGGAAGTGGATTGGACAACATGTAATTATTGGGGTAGTTTTGCCATTTGCTTGGCCAATGCTTCAATTTGTTGAGTCAGAATTTTATTCTGAGCTAGGATAGCGTTAGTGGTGCTAAGATCAAGCATGTTGGGCCTACTAATCATGTTGGGCCTACTAATCTATAGAGGCTAGTGATTCAATAATTCTTGTGGCATGTTCACATTACCCCAACTGTTCAAACTCTGATTAGGATGTACTTTTAATCACTCATTTGCCCTGCCAGCCAGTGAAAAAGGAAATAATCTCAAGTATGCAGATTCAATATCTCCTTCTTTAAACCCCATGGTTCCAATCAACTCATAAAAAGTAGACAAATGAATATAGGGATCTTCATGATCCATTCCAGTGAATTGATGAGCACTAATCAAGCTTAAGAAGGATGGCTTCATCTCCAAGGATTGGTTGGATAGTATCGCAATGTTGGAGAAGTGTCTCGAACCTTGACCTTGTTGCATAGCATAGTCTCCAAGTGTTCTTTTAGGTGGGTTTGCTCTTTCACCCTATCGTTGCTGTCAAAAGAGGCAATCGGAGCCACGCAATGGTTTTGTTTGACTTGCATTTTTTAAAGTGTGGTTCAACACCTTTAGGTTGTCCGATAACCGGGCTGGACCTAAGGGCGATGTTTTTGAAAGGGTTCGAGGAGTCGCCACCAATACTTTAACCAAAAACATTGGAAAAGGAAAAGAATGAAAGAATTAATGGTTGAGTTCAAGAGGGGGGGTGAATTGAACTTTAAAACTTTTTCGCAAAACTTACTTTCTTTTGGAAGAATGAGTTATCTTTATTCAATCTTTGCGAAGGTAATTTGGTTTAAACACAACAAGTTTATAGGCAGAAAATAAAAGAGATGAAAGAAGAATTTTAACACACAAATTTATACTGGTTCACTCTAATCCAAAGCTACATCCAATTCTTGACAAACCAGTCAAGTTCCACTAATACCAAGTGAAAATTACAACCAGTAGATACTCACCAATCTACCCCAAGAACTATCTTGCAAACCCACAAGATAGAATCTTGAAAACCACCCAGTAACCAAATCCAGTTACTGTACCAAGTGCAGATCACAATCCAACCTGCACAATCACACTTTTACAAAAGAGTATGAAAAGAAAAAACCTGGACTTGAAGTTCTAATTGTCCAGAACAAATTCTAACAAGCACTTTCTCTCTTTGATTGACCACAATTCTGATCACAACACCTTATGATATGAAAAGATTCTTGAATGCAGAGAAAGTCACATATATGAAAGTTTCACAGATTGATTTCACAAGTTTTCTCAAGTAGTATGTTGTATATATTCAAAAGATATATCAATTCTGTATATATAGAGTAAAACAAAGAATCAGAATGTTTCATCTGTCAAAAACTATTTCAGAGAGTCACAAGATCGATTAGTTTGAAAGTATAACAGTTTAGAAGAGACTCTGATCGATTAGAACTGAAGTATGATCGATCAGACCGAGTTATGATCGATCAGAATGAAACTATGATCGATCAGAATACATTTCAATCGATTGAAACCACGATTCAATCGATTGATTTCATTTAAAAGTTCATTCAATCGATTGTTTCGAGTTTTCAATGGATTGAAACAGCTTTAGAAAAATGACAGCTCTCTGTGTCAATCGATTAAAATTTATTTCAACAGATTGAAATCCTGCAAACACTTAGTTAATAAAATAGCCTCTCTGTTTTAACAAATTGAAAAATATTTCAACAGATTGATTTTCTGAAAAACTCTTAGACTCAAAAAAAATAGTCTTTCTGTTTCAACAGATTGAAAAAATATTTCAACAGATTGATTTTCTAAAAACTCTTAGACTGAAAAAATCTTTCTGTTTCAACAGATTTAAAAATCATTTCAACAGATTGAAAATGCAAAAGTTTGATATTGAAAAATTCATTGAGTTATTTTAACTTGTTGATTCCGCAAATCAATCAATTGAAAATACGACTATGTATGACCACTTATTATGTTAAGTGATTTTAACATATTGAAAATCCTTTTCAACATATTGAAAAAAACTTAGTTTATTCTTTTAATACTTAAATGTAAGTTTTTCATGCAGAAAAATGATTTTCAATGAGATGCAACATTATAAGGTGCTTATCACACAATATAATGGCCTATCAAGAGATTAAGTGCTTAAACTAAAAACCTAATCATCTACACACCCACAACCTAAGCTATATCTATGTCTTCATCAAATCCACCAAGTGCTTCAATCTCCCCTATTTGATGGAGACAAATAACCACTTGCACTCGCATAAAAAATAACGAGACCGGAGACATATATTTTGTGGTGTGTGTGTAGTGACAGTTTTAAGCAAAATACTTCTCCCCTATTTGATTGCATCAAATAGATTGTTTTAGTTACAGTCCAATGGGGCCACGTGGGTACCCCGAATATAAAACAGAACATTAAAAACTAAGAAAAGAAAACAGTAATAACGAAACATAGAAAGTCTTCATTCGTCCCCGGGGCCTTGATTGAATTGTAGTTCCACAATCTTGTTGTAAATGTCTTCTAGTTGATTATCAATATGCTTGGAACCTTGCAATGAAATTTTCATCCAAATAATGTCTGCCGAGCCCTCGGAGCAGCCAGTCATCCGCATATGCCTCCTTTGGTCCGAATGCGGTTCGCTCATTTGATGTAACATTGTTCTTTCGAACCGAGACAGAGGCGTGCCACGGTCGAGGCGGTGGATTGTATGGAATCATTTCCAGTGGGGTCACTTCTTCCATTGGATCGGACGGACGTGCTTTGCGAAGTTCCGGGAATATCGGTGTTGATTCCTTCCTCTTGCTCTTCTTCTTCACTTTCTTCACTTCTCCCAGGCATCTTCTTTCGAGATCCATTCACCATCAATTTTAATGAATCCCATTTTGTGAAGCACGGAATTATTTATTTCATTCGTTGGTCGGACGATTTCAACAAGTTCTCCTTCTACATTGACACCAAAATGTGTTAAAAACTTAGAAATCAGAATAGCATAAGGATACATGAAATCACTAAGTCTCTTGGCTTTGATCATGTGGTCCTTGATGACGAAGACCCGAGTTCACCCGTATCCTCGTGGTGAATGCAGTACATCAGTACTAAATCTCCTTCGTTTAGCACCACATGATTGCTCCCCCTGGGTGTGAGCTGCCACGACACAATGAAAGCGAGAATTCTTTCTTCCAGTTTTAGCTTCCCAGTATTGAAAGAGCTAACAGAATCACGAGTATTCTTCATGCATGACCGAAAGTACTGGACCTTATTAAATTCCTCCACATCTGAAGTGTATCCTTTGGTGACTTTTACACCAACATCCTTTATTCCAACAACCTCCTTCCAGATGTTGGGTGTAATTTCAATGTCTACACCTTTAACTTGGGTTTTCAAAGTGGAACCTTCAAAGGATAAATTTGTGAAGAAAACTTTAATCAAATCGGGATAAATCCTACCATTTAACTCCAGAAACTTCGAAGCTTTTGGTGTTGTAGTAGCTTTCGAATGCCTCCGAATCCTTCGGCATCAAACCAGGAAAACTTTAACATCTTCGGAATGTTGACTTGCTTCCTGCTCAATTCATGGATAAACAAATCCATTTTCTCTTGGTCCCCATTGAACCAAGTTTCAATCCTTCCTTCAACATTTTGTTCTTGCCTTGCGAGTAGAAGACTCGCCTCTGCTTGGACTTCTTCCTACCAGACTTTGTGCGCTTGAGCATACTTGATTTTTGGGATGAGCAGAACAAAGAAGAACCGAGAAAAGAGAAAGTTCAAAGAAGGAAATAATACTACAGGAATAAGAATACACAAACCTTTCAACTTCAAAAATTTTTGTCTTTACTGTTTTATTGCATCTGCGCAGTGATGATAAAGGTGGAGAGAGAAGAAATTGCTACTGAACCATTTAATTACCCTCTCAGTAGATATCCAATCAGGGTCAATCAGCTTTTATTGGAAATCTTAGATATTAAAGAGAGTAGCTGAAGTTTATCTTGTTGTAAATGCTTTCAATTTACTCTGCAGAAATTGTTAAGAGACAAAGTACATACAACTAGCCCTAAAAAAAAATAATCAATTGATATTTCGTGAAACCAATTGATTTTGTAATCGCAGATACTCAGAAGTAAAATAAACCGATTGAATCGAGAATTAAATCGATTGTTATTGTAAGAGACAATCATGCAAAGTATCATAAGTGAATTCAATCGATTGAATCGAAGATTTAATCGATTGATTTATAGAAGAAAGTATGCAGAGCTACAAGGTTAATGAAGTAAACCGATTAAAAGTTTATCTAATCGATTGAACTAATAACATATCAATACCAGAGAGTAAGGATCAGGAAATCAACAGATTATTTAGCAATTTCAATCGATTGAAACAAATAATATCAAGTTATTCATGCAATTATTAATCAATTGAACTTGTTATCATCCTGTTAAAAAGCATACAATCACTGTAAAGAATTAGTTATGCAATACTAGATATATCTAGAATTCCTAATTCAATCCTAAGCATATTAAGTCTATCTCTAGGAAGTGGTTTAGTGAATAAATCAGCTAACTGTTTTTCAGATTCAACGAATAAAATCTCATAGTCACCCCTAGATACGTGTTCTCTAATAAAGTGATGTCTAATTTCAATATGCTTAGTTCTAGAGTGTTGAATAGGATTCTTAGTTAAGTTTATTGCACTAGTATTGTCACAAACCGGAGGTACCTTGTTTAGAGTCACTCCAAAATCACGTCGGTTGTTGCTTGAGGTAGATGCTTTGAGCACAACGAGCTCCCAGCTGCAATGTATTCAGCTTCTGCAGTTGATGAGCAACACACGCTTGCTTTTTGTCGTGCCACGATATAAGATCGCTCCCCAGTAAATGACAAGTACCGGAGGTACTTTTTCTGTCCAATCTACATCCTGCAAAGTCAGAATCGGAAAATCCAACAAGTTTAAGGGATGTACCTTCAGGATACCATAGTCCAACATTAACTTGTTCCCTTAAGGTACTTCAGAATCCTTTTGGCGGCGATAAGATGTGATTCCTTTGGATTTGCCTCGAAATCTTGCACAAAGGCATACACTAAACATAATGTCGAGTCTACTAGCAGTTAGATATAGTAGTGAACCAATCAAACCTCTATATTTAGTTTGATCAACAGGTTTTCCTTTTTCATCTAAGTCTAGACAGCAGTTAGTAGACATGGGTGTAGAGGATTCCTTGCAATTGTGCATATCAAATTTCTTTAACAATTCATTGCAGTATTTAGATTGGCTAAGAAAAATGCCATTTCTTAATTGTTTAACCTGGAGACCAAGGAAGAAATTCAATTCTCCCATCATAGACATTTCAAATTCACTTTGCATTTCTTTTACAAACTTATTACACATGGCATTATTAGTGGAACCAAAAATGATATCATCCACATACACCGCACTGGAATAATGTCGGTTCCAAATTTCTTAATGAATAGAGTTTTATCAACCTCACCTCGCTTGTACCCTTGATCAATTAGGAAGTTACTTAACCTCTCATACCATTGTCTAGGTGCTTGCTTTAAACCATAAAGGGCCTTTTTCAATTTGTAGACATGGTCGGGATGCTTGTGATTTTCAAACCTAGGAGGTTGAGAAACATACACTTCTTCATTGATGAGTCCATTAAGAAAGGCACTCTTTACATCCATCTGTAGTAATCCGAAACCACTTATACGGGCATAAGCTAATAATAATCTGACGACTTCAAGTCTAGCTACAGGTGCAAAGGTTTCATCAAAATCGATACCCTCTTGTTGGTTATACCCTTTGGCTACCAACCTAGCTTTATTTCTAGTAATAATGCCATGTTCATCTAGCTTGTTTTTGAATACCCACTTAGTACCAATTAAATTGATATCTTTGATTTAAGGAACTAATTCCCACACTTTATTTCTTTCAAATTGATTAAGCTCATCATGCATGGCACTAACCCGAGTATTCATCATTTAATGCTTCTTTAAGCTGTCTTAGGCTCTATTTGTGAAATGAATGCCATATGATTACGGAATTGGTTAAGAGAATGTCTAGTAGATACTCCCTTATTAATTTTCCCGATGACATTGTCTAGAGAGAGATCTCTTGGGACAATCCACTCTTTAGGAAGCTCTTCCGAACATCTTCTTCCCTGTTCTTCAGTAATTGTTGGTGACTCAGCTTTTGCGGGGTCCATCGATGGATCATCTTCTTCAACGAGTACATCGATCTGTGTTTACGGCATGTTTCAACTGATGAGAATTATCGGTTAAATCTTCTTCATCTGCAGTACTGTTGTTCTATTACGCACCACTCGAGGAGACTCATTAAACACAACATGTACTGATTCTTCAACCGATTTCAATCTTAAATTGTAAACTCTATATGCATGACCGTGAGTTGAGTAACCAAGAAAAATTCCTTTATCGATTTTTCATCAAACTTGCCAATATTTTCTTTCCCATTGTTTAAAGCAAAACATGTACATCCAAAAACCCCGAAATAGTTTATGTTGGGTTTTCTTCCTTTGTACGAGTTCATATGGGGTTTTCTTAAGCATGGGTCTAATCAAGACTCTATTCAAAACATGACAAGCGAGTGTTTACTACATCTGCCCAAAAGTATTTAGGTAAAGAATTTTCACACCACATTGTTCTAGCAAGTTCCACAATGGATCTGTTCTTTCTTTCCACAACACCGATTCGTTGAGGAGTTCTTGGAGCAGAAAAATTGTGTTTTATGCCAAACTTTTCACAAAAAGATTCAAATTTTTCATTTACAAATTCTCCACCATTGTCACTTTGAATAGATGTAATGAAATACCCTTTTTCACTATGTAAAACCTTGGCAAGCTTTTTGAAAGATTTGTAAGAATCAGATTTGGCTTTAAGAAAAGCAGTCCAGGTAAATCTGGAAAAGTCATCAACAATTACCATGATATAAAGATTACCACCTAGGCTTTTATTCCTTGAAGGACCAACCAAATCCATGTGAAGCGAGTTCCAAAGGTTTGGAAGTTGAAACAATGTTTTTGTTTGAAAAAGATTTTCTAGTTTGTTTGCCTTTCAAACAAGCTTCACAGATTTTGTCTTTCAAGATTTGAAGCTTAGGCGACCTGAAACTAATTCTTTTGAAATCGGTTTGTCAAGATGGTTAAGATGTATATGAGCAAGCCTTCTATGCCACAACCAAGATTCTTCTTCTTTAGTAAGAAGACAACTTTGAGATGATATAGACTGCTTGATATCTAACAAGTATATGTTGTTTAACCTCTTACCTACCAACATTATCGTGTTAGATTCGGCTCACGAGATAAGGCACTTTTCCGGTTTGAAAATGACTTTGTGACCAAGATCACATAACCGACTTATGCTTATCAGATTGTGCTTGAGACCTTCAACAAGAAGAACATTGTGAATGATAACTGATTCACCATCACCAATATCTCCAGAACCTAGAATTCTTCCCTTGTTGTTGTCTCCATAAGTCACATGACCTCCATTCTTCAATTTCAGCTTCTGGAATTTTGAAATGTCACCTGTCATGTGCCTTGAGCATCCGCTGTCTAGGTACCAAAGGGACTCTTGTTGCTGTTCCTGAAAGATCAAATATCAAGTATTTGGTACCCTTACGTATTTTGGGTCCTTAGGAGTCAAATTTTCTGTTTAACATGTTTTGGAACCCATTTCTTCCTACCTTGCGGCACAAAATATTTTCTAGCATGACAAAATTTGATAGTATGTCCTTTCTTCATGCAGTAATGACAAGATGAGAAAGGGGATGTAGTTGTTTTTCTAAATGAAAAGAAGTTCAAAAACTTTTTAGTTTTTACTCCAATCTTAGGTTTGTACCCGATTCCTGAATGTTCAAAAACACAATTTTGAGATCCAAGAAGTGCATCTAAATTCTCTTTACCTTGAGTAAACTTAGACAAAGTTTTAATCAAGTAATCAACCTTATCTTGCAGAATAATACACTTTTCACACTTCTTATTAGCAGCAACATTATCCGCGAGATGCATAGATTATATCTAGATGTTCTAAATCTGTTTTGCTTTCTAATAGTTCATTTTCCAGAACTTTAACTCTATTTTCTAACCAGTTATTTAATCATTTCAACCGATTATTTGTATGAGATAAATTTCTGGCTTCACTATGCATTTCATTGAAAGCATTCAGTAATGTGTTGTAATTCATTTCATTCTCTGTAGGAGTTGAACTTACATGTGATGAAGAGGATTCACGACCGACCATCAAACACGGGTTCACCTCTTCACTTTCGGATTCAGAACTGGAAGATGAATCATTGTCTTGCCAGGCTATATAGGCCTTTTTCCCTTTGTATCTTGATTCTTTCTTGTTCGATTCTTGGTCTTTTCGGAAAATCACTCTTTATGTGACCCTGTTTACCACAAGAATAACAAGTAATAGTATTTTGAACAGATTCAGTCTTTTTATCATTGTACCTTTTTACTTGGCCGGTTCTGTTCTTTCTTCTAAGAAATTTCCCAAATTTCTTAACCAACAAAGTCGAGTTCTCTGATTCATCTTCTTCGAGATCCACTGTTTTCTTCAATCGTCTTGAGAACAATATTTCTACTTTTCTTTTCTGCATTCTCTTGTTCTTTGAACCGATTGATTTCCAACTCATGTTCCCTTAACTTACCAAAAAGTGAAGCGGTAGTCATTTCGAGTCAAGTCTCTTGATTCCGATATAGTTGTCACCTTTGGTTGCCACGTTCTGTCCAAACACTTTAAGATTTTGATGTTCAACTCTTCTTTGTCAAAAGTCTTTCCTAACCCAATTAGATGATTGACTATGTGCGTGAACCTTTTCGCACATCCGCAATTGTTTCTCCTTGCTGCATTTTAAACAACTCATAGTCCCCGATTAACTCATGCTTTCTTGCCCTTTTCACATCGAGATGTTCCTTCATGTGTGACCTCTAAAATTTCCCACATCTCTTTGGCAGAGGCACACTCGAGACACCCCGAAAATCTCATCAAGATTTAAAGCGAGAGGTAATAATATTTTTGTAGTATAATCATATTGGACTCTCCTATTTTCTACATCAATTAATTCAGCCCAATCTTTTTCAACTACTTTACCATCTACTGTATGAGTTGGTTTGTAAGGACCATTAACAATTGTTTCCCAAATGCCTCTATCAAGAGATTCAATAAAGATTTTCATTCTAACCTTCCGGAAAGAATAATTCACACCAGAAAAAAGTGGAGGCCTGTTTATGGAGGCTCCTTCGAAAAAGTCATCTTTCCCTCGACCATTGGACCGATTTCTTGAGTAACTTACAAGAACCACTTGGTACCAATTGAAAGAATTAATGGTTGAGTTCAAGAGGGGGTGAATTGAACTTTAAAACTTTTTCGCAAAACTTACTTTCTTTTGGAAGAATGAGTTATCTTTATTCAATCTTTGCGAAGGTAATTTGGTTTAAACACAACAAGTTTATAGGCAGAAAATAAAAGAGATGAAAGAAGAATTTTAACACACAAATTTATACTTGGTTCACTCTAATCCGAGCTACATCCAGTTCTTGACAAACCAGTCAAGTTCCACTAATACCAAGTGAAAATTACAACCAGTAGATACTCACCAATCTACCCCAAGAACTATCTTGCAAACCCACAAGATAGAATCTTGAAAACCACCCAATAACCAAATCCGATTCTTGTACCAAGTGCGAGATCACAATCCAACCTGCACAATCACACTTTTACAAAAGAGTATGAAAAGAAAAAACCTGGACTTGAAGTTCTAATTGTCCAGAACAAATTCTAACAGCACTTTCTCTCTTTGATTGACCACAATTCTGATCACAACACCTTATGATATGAAAAGATTCTTGAATGCAGAGAAAGTCACGTATATGAAAGTTTCACAGATTGATTTCACAAGTTTTCTCAAGTAGTATGTTGTATATATTCAAAAGATATATCAATTACGTATATATAGAGTAAAACAAAGAATCAGAACGTTTCATCTGTCAAAAACTGCTTTGGAGAGTCACAAGATCGATTAGTTTGAAAGTATAACAGTTTAGAAGAGACTCGATCGATTAGAACTGAAGTATGATCGATCAGATCGAGTTATGATCGATCAGAATGAAACTATGATCGATCAGTATACATTTCAATCGATTGAAACCACGATTCAATCGATTGATTTCATTTAAAAGTTCATTCAATCGATTGTTTCGAGTTTTCAATGGATTGAAACAGCTTTAGAAAAATGACAGCTCTCTGTGTCAATCGATTAAAATTTATTTCAACAGATTGAAATCCTGCAAACACTTAGTTAATAAAATAGCCTCTCTTGTTTTAACAAATTGAAAAATATTTCAACAGATTGATTTTCCGAAAAACTCTTAGATCGAAAAAAATAGTCTTTCTGTTTCAACAGATTGAAAAAATATTTCAACAGATTGATTTTCTAAAAACTCTTAGATCGAAAAAATCTTTACGTTTCAACAGATTTAAAAATCATTTCAACAGATTGAAAGTGCGAAAGTTTGATATTGAAAAATTCATTGAGTTATTTTAACTTGTTGATTCCGCGAATCAATCAATTGAAAATACGACTATGTATGACCACTTATTATGTTAAGTGATTTTAACAGATTGAAAATCCTTTTCAACAGATTGAAAAAAACTTAGTTTATTCTTTTAATACTTAAATGTAAGTTTTTCATGCAGAAAAATGATTTTCAATGAGATGCAACATTATAAGGTGCTTATCACACAATATAATGGCCTATCAAGAGATTAAGTGCTTAAACTAAAAACCTAATCATCTACACACCCACAACCTAAGCTATATCTATGTCTTCATCAAATCCACCAAGTGCTTCAAAGAAGGCGATGGTTTTCAAGAAAAACCAACTTTAGTCATTACAACCAGAGTTAGGTAAGGGAGTTAGTTACGTGTGGGGAAGGTATCAGCTTCCCCCCGATGCCCCTTTCGGGTTCCCTATGATGGATTGTTTTTATAATGAAATAAGAACTTTAAAACTACGATTTTACCCTTATTTATTCATTGCAAAAATTAAGTTATCGACTACATGACCCTTAATAACTAATGCACAGAGATAGTATTTAATAAAAGCAATAAAATAGAAATAGGGATATGAAAGACCTTCGAAGCAAGCCTTTTATATAATATTCTTCAAAAGGACGCTTTTTGGCAAACCCCACGCTCTACAATGAAGCTCGCTCTTTTCTCACAGCACTTTAGAATGATTCCTAAGAACTCTAGAAATCTAGAAATGCTTCAGAGGGGCTTTAGGAGAGTATTTTGAGAATTATGCAATTGGAGAAGTTGATGGATGGTGTCAAAAAGAGGTGAAGGTCCCCCCTTTTATAGAAATTCGCACCTGTCAAGGTCGGGACCGCCGTCTTGCCTTTAGCAAGTGGCGAGACGATGGTCTCGCCAAACGGGAAGGCGGTCTCGCCTTTGGCGAGAGGCGAGACGGCGGTCTCGCCAACCAAGATGGCGGTCTCGACCCTTTGGGTGAAATTTTTTATTTTTTTGTGTAGAAAAATCCTTCCTATTCTAATATGGGGCCTATTGATTAATCCTAGGGACCTTTTAGGCCTTGCCCATCTTCGAACGGAAGTCTTCTGCTCTTTATTTTGAGGTCAGGCAAGATTTGGGGTCTACAGCTGCCCTCCCTTCACCTGACTAGCCAACTATTGGCTCAATATGCCAAAAGATCAGCTGGAGGGTGAAGGAGTTAACCCTCTTTCCCGGTTGTCCTTCGATTTCTTCCCTTGTCGTGATAGCCGACCTTTTGGACACTAAGTGTAATCCTCCAGGATGCTCATTTGATGCGGTAGCTGACCCCTTTTGTTGATGTGTATGAACCCCCATCTGGTTGTAAAGTCTGGTTTAAGCCCCCTTTTGTAAGGCTTGATGAGTACGCACTTCCATCTGGTTGTTGTAACCTTGGGATGCTCCTTTGATGCGGTAGCTGACCCCTTGGTTGCAAAGTCTGGTTTAAGCCCCCTTTTGTAAGGCTTGATGAGTATGCACCCCCATCTGGTTTGACGAGTACGAACCCCCGTCTGGTTGTGAAGTCCACTTTGTAGGACTGGTGCAGCTTACTGACTTTGTTCATGCGCAATGATCTTTCCTGTGTGCAGGTCTTTGTCTTCGGGACCTTCCTTGTCCTGAAGTTGTGGTGGTGACTTACTGCTATGGCTCATGCGTCGTTCTTTGTCAGGAGTGTTTTTGCTTGATAATTGTTTTTTTACTTTTCTGATGAAGTCTTCCGGTGTGCCAGGGATTTGTTGGTCTTCCTCCAACTGGTTAAGTGTTAGGGATTCTTTTATTTTTCGAGCTTTTGTAATGGTCATCTGACTTTGTTGGCTGTGGAGGATTTTTGGTGAATGCCTTTTACGCAGGCAGTGGTCCGCTGGGCATTTTGCTTGTTTGCCTTTTTCTCTTTGATGGGAGAATGGTGGCTAATGCTTGAGAGGTTTTAGTTTCGCCTTTTTCCGCAGTTTATTCTTTTTTCTCGCAATTTTGGGTTTTGGCTTTTTCGGGATAGTGCGTAAGACTTTTTACTTTATAGTCTCTTTTAGTTCGCTGGCTTTTTTGAAAGAGAGTAAAGGCAAATAGCTTAACCAAAAGATTTTATTTATATATCATGAATTTTGTACAACAGATATATATACAACAATGTTCCTAAGGCGGCGACGAACTCAACTGTGAGGCTGAAGATAGCTCTAGAGGAGGAAACTATCGGAGATATGCCTCTGAAACTCTTCCTGGCCCAGGATCATGCCAAGCACATGCTGGCTAATCGTGTCCAAGCTCTGTATCACTCCTTCTTGCCTCTAGTTGATAGTCTCCAGTCGTGTCTTGAAGACGTCCTACCTCAGGGACATCTGATCTAGCTATTGGCAGATGTCGTCCATGTGGCGATGGATACCGGGAAAGTCATCTCCATACTGCTGTTGTTGTTGCTCAAACTTCGGGGGCATGGGGATCTTTGCCGACTCATCCACGTCCCAGATGTCCAGAGTCATGGTGAGCGCCGGATGGAGGGTCAACTCGGACCCTTGTCTAATGAGAATGCCCATGCTGACAAGCATGGACCTGCTTTTAGCCTCGGGTAGGAGGATAGAGGGTATGTCCTCCCCATGGGCGCATCCCCATCTCTTGCCCAGCGGGGTGATGAGGGGAGCCATGAGGATGGCCCATCAGGGTGCGACCTGGTGAGGTCCTCCCAAATCTCACCGGTTGTGAGGGCAGCTGCCACTCATAGATGGCTCCCTGGTACTCTAGCATCAGGCTGTCCGCGGGCTGGTTGAAGCCTATGGTGACGTTGAACTCATCCAACGTCATCGTCCGATAGGTCCTGTTCATGTAGTACGAGACCATCCTCGCCGGAGGGACACCCAGGAACAGCGCCGACATATCCACCATCGTGACAGAGGCGAGGAACTCCATCACGGCCTCGCGGTAGATGTGCGTAGGAGGGTCCTGGAGGAGGAAGTCCCACCCAATGCTGTGGATGTAGCCTCGTACATCCTCGTCCCAACCGAACTCGGTCAGGATGCTGAAGTCCAAGCGCAACAGAGGATGTCAGGAGTAGCTCCTAATATGGTCGAGCCTGGCTTGGTGTTGCGACATGAGCTGAGTAGGATTTGGCAAGGCTTGTGGTGTCGGGGTGCTCTGGCCGGATGGTCTAGGCTGGGATTCAGGATGACCTCTCAAAATTTCTGGTCAGGATCCTTGTTTCATTTTTCTCAAAGACACTCAAGTATGTATGAGAATGTATGAGAGGATACGAGAATGAGATGATTTGAAACTGACCAAAAATCCCCTATATATAGAAAATCTTTTTTTGGTCGGGATAGTTGTCTGGGATTCGGGACGACCTCTCAAATTTTTGGTCGTCTGGGCTTTTCGAGGTTTTTTTTTGTGTGAAAAATATAGGACCCTGTTCACAAACATCTATGCATGTAATGTTTTCATGCTATGTGTCCTATAATACTATTTAGTTAGCTTTTCAGAAGGATAAACTGATGTGTCTTTTGAAGACGAGACCCTTCTGATGTTGTTTTTTTAGCTGTACTTGTTTGTACCATTCCAGACTTACTATAATCGAAGAATAATTGTTGACTGAGAAGTGACCTTTCCAAGTCGGTGTAATTTTTCCTTCCTTTAGGGGTTTCAATCCTCTTGTTGATTATATGCTTCCATGTTCCCCCACTAATTATCAGAATATTGTGATAAGGGTCAAGAGAAGAGAAGTAAGAGGATAATTTATTCAAAGGCTTGTGTTTTAGACGATTATATTTTTTTACTTTTTATTCAAAGGGGGATTTTGTAAGAATGGTTGGCCAGGGTTGGTCAAAGTGTTTAAGCTAATGTTAAACAAACATTTTGTTTTGAGGATTTGCATCTTAGCCAATTTCTATTGCTTTCTTATGGCTGATTGACTTCGTCAAATTGCCCTTTGGGTTTTCAGACCAGGATATTGTGTTTTGGTCTTGACTTTTTTCTAGATTTCCTTTTTTCTTGTTTTGGCAATCCTAGCGGACCTTATTTTGTAACCCTAACTTCTGCCTAGGCTACCCTTTATTGTTGTTCGGGTTTCCTAGCGGGTCAACCCTAATTTCTGTGTAGCCCCCTTGAGTGGGTTTCCTACCGGGTAATTTGCCCCTCTTTTTTTTGGCCTTTGCCTTTTATGGGCTTCTTTTGATTTATGTTTTTTTTACACAATATTGGCGAAACACGGTTTTATTATGATGAGGTAAAACCTTATTCTGTGTTTCTAGTCAATCAGTTTGATTATTTTTGTGATGACGCGTTTTGGTTATTTTGACGCATTTTTGAAAACGTTTGCTTAAACATGGTTATTATGAGATTTAGACATGAATAGCAAGAAGAGAAGCAGATAGTAAGAATTGTATTCTTATTAATTAAGAGGGGAATATGTGCCCAAAAAATGCCTGGGGGTCGGGCTAGCCCCGAGGGATAATCTCTAACAATCATTGGGTTTACATCCCTTAAGAAAGGAAAAAGAACTCCTAATGACTAGAGTTGCTCTTGACGCTTGTATCACTCTACTTCGAAAGATCTGCTTGAGTGTGCAGAGGGGAGACTCACCTTTTCTTCTCACAACTCGACCCTTTATAGGGTCATATCCTAGGCCATGCTTTAAAGGATTGTCCTTAAATTCCGAGGGCTCCTTTATTCCTTGGGAGTCTGCACTGAGCCCTTGGCCAGGATGGTAGCTATACTTCATCATCATGCGGGCTACCTTCGTGTTGACGGGAAGTCTCTCTACACTAGTGATTTCAAGCGCTTGAAAAGATTTTTCAAGGGCCTCTTCAGCCACATACACATAGGGTTGGGTAGACAGTCCACTGATCAAGATATCATCTTCATCTTGGACTGTGACCAATTTTTCGTCTACTATAAACTTGACTTTTTGGTGGAGCGTTGAAGGTACTGTCTTAGCGTCGTGAATCCAAGGTCTGCCAAGGAGACAACTATATGCTAGAGTAATATCCATCACGTGGAAATCGACGTTGAAGATAGTGGGATCAATTTGGATTGGCAGATTGATTTCTCCCACTACTTCTCATTTGGATCCGTCGAAGGCTCGAACGATAGTGCTGCTTGGGCGCATGCGGGTTCCTTGAATGGTTAACTTGTCGAGTGTGCACTTGGGCATCACATTCAAGGATGACTCGTTATCCACAAGAACTTTGGCGATGAGATATTCCTTGCATTTGATGGAGATATGCAAGGGATTATTATGGCTTGACCCTTCAGGAGGAAGTTCTTCATCTGTGAACGTGAGGTGATCGCTGGCTATGATGTAGCTGACGATCCTCTCAACTTTTTCTTGAGATATTATATAAGGTACGTGCGCTTCACTCAAGACCTTCATCAGTGCATTTCTATGCGATTCCGAACTCATCATTAGTGATAACAAAGTTATCTTTGCAGGTGTGTGATTGAGTTGATCAATGATGGAATACTCGTTTTGCCTTATAAACTGGAGCAGCTCATCAGTCTCCTCCTTGGATTCTTTATTTTCCTTTTCTTCGGTCTGCTTATTCTTCCCTTTATTTTTGAGGGAATCTTCTTGTGACTCCTTGGGGGAGTAGATTCTTCCACTTCTCGTCCTGTCCCCCAATGCCGGCTATATTGGAGACGTTCTCCTTGATGGGTGAAGAGTCCCTGTATCTCCACAGTACAACTTTATTTGAATCATAGGGGATAGGACGAGGAAAAAATAATCGCAAAGGCATCCTTGCCCCCTCTTCCTTATCGACTTTGATGACCAATGACTGAGGCTTATTGTCCTCTTGAGGTGGATCAACCGTTGGGGAGAGCTTGATTACGAACAATTTTCTCTCCATCTTTCTGATAGCGAAAGACGTATCAGTTAATTCTTCCTTTTTATTATCTTATTTATTAAAAGTGAAGGAGGGATGTGCAAGTATGAAACTTATGAATGAAATGAATGCAAGTAGACAATTGTTGAACAAACAAAAGGTGTACATTCCCCTATACCATTCTACGAAACACTTTTTGACAGAAACGGAAAAGCCTAAAGAAACCCACAGGTGGGTTTTGATTTCTACGTAATTCCTCTTTGGCTTCTCGTACATGATGAGCGAGTGCTTCGGACTGCTGGTGGACCGCCCGACTCATATCTTCACTATACTTTTGAGCCTCTTTTATTTTTGCCTCTTGATGGACAACCAATGCTTGTAAATTTTCGAGTCTCTCAATGGCTCAGTCTCTCTCTCGTAGAATCTGGCCATACTGAGCTAACCCGTCTCTTTCTTTGCAGCGTAGCTCGGTAAGGCTTCTGTTAAGTCTCTATGTGGTCTTCCTTCCTTGACGTATTTCAAATCGAGTCCTTGCGAGATCTTGTAGCATTCCCTTGATCGTCTGAGCCTGTTTTTCACATTCAGCCTAAAGGCGTGCTGATTTGGCGGTTATTTCCTAGAGTTGATTATCCGAGTTTATTCTGTCAACTTTGGATGCTCGGATAACCTTCTCACTGGAGTCAACACATTGGTCCTTGAGGTGCACTATCTCTTGATCTTTCTTCTTGCACTGCCTTTGTAGATTGTCTATGGTAAGGATAAATTCTTGTTCTTTTTCCTCAAAGGCCCTCATCTGGGCTCCCATGATTTCTATCCTTTGGGTCAAGGCATCGACTTGGGTTTGGAGCTCTCCACTGGCTAATGGTGCAGTAGGTGGGGCGGATGGTTGTGACATCCCTCTGCTTCTCCTCCATTCCTCATAATCACTGGAAATAGCTACTCGAGCTTTGCCTAGCTCTCTATCTCCCATAAAGATTGGTTTCTCCCATGCTCTTCGTACAGCAAGTGAGTTTACAACATTGCATGGGTCTCCGAAGAAACACAGTCCTCTGAGCTCTTCTCGTGATAATGCGGTTTGGGTTCCCATGAGTTGTCTCATAGCCACTTTTGGAGAATAAGTTATGCAACCTCTGAGACCTACTAATGGTACGCTCAGATAATCTCCACATCTGATGAGGATAGGGCCAGGTCGGAACCAAGGATATGCCCAAGATAAGCGGTTGACATTCCATTGTTCCAACTCGACCTTCCACTCCATGGTTAGACGTCGGTGGAGAGGGATTTTCGAGAAGCTTTTCAAAGGATCGGGGAACATCCCCATGTGGCTAGAGGCATAGAAGTGTGTGATACCCCACAAGAATAGCAGCAAAGAGTAGCATCTGAGTGTTCTTCCTTGCTTTTGGTGACAGAACTCAACTGAAAGCAAGGTGTTGGCAAGAAGTGCAGGTAAGGGATTCTTCGAGTGCACGTCCCAGGCGAAAAAGGCGTCCATAACGATTTGATCTACTGTGTCGAGGTGAAAGGGAAAAAGTATGGTCCTAAACACGATCAGAGCCAGGGTTTTGTTAAAAGCAAACCAATCTACCTTATCAGCCAAAGAGGACAGATGGTCTTCTAACATTGTAACTTTCCAACCCTGGATATTCCTTTTGCTATCAGAGTAGTCTAATGAAGTGGCAATTGGATGATGGCATCGACTTTAGCTGTAGGAATATATGCTTCATGATGAATATGGACCCCGGCTAACTTGGGCCATCTCAACACTATCTCATATTCCTCCAAAGTGGGTACCAGATCAAATTGCGGAAATTCGAAGCAATGCAGACTGGAATTCCAAAAATGGACCAAAACCCTGATGAAGATGGGGTCGACACGGATCTTCAATAAGTCGAGAATTCATCCATAAGATTTTTCGAAGTTGGAGCGGACCTCAGGTGGCATCAATGCACACATCCGTTCTATCTTCTCTACATGATATCGGGGAATGTCCACTTTCTTCAACTGTCTACCGGACCTCTCCATTTTTCTAGAAACCAAAAATGAATGCTATGAATATGATGTTAATGCGGGCATGCATGCAAGTGTTTGTTTTTCCTAAACATTATCATGTTTTATTTTCTACATGATGCATGATAGTGTTTGAGTTTTTTGTGTTATTTTTTTAAAAAGAAACTACCTATATGGATGTTCATGAGTTTAATGCTTATGAATAGGGTCCTATTTTTTATTTGTTTTATTTTTATAACCTTTTATCTCTTCTGTCGGACTGCGTGACTACTTAGCTTACAAAGAACCTGAAACTAGGCTAGCTAAAAGGCAGAGTGTCGAGATAAAAGTGGTTTATTGCAAAAGAATGGTTTTAGCGTTCCTTATCTCTTCTGCCGGACTGCGTGGCTACTTAGCTTACAAAGAACGTGAAACCAAGCTAGCTAAAAGGCACTGTCCGAGATAAGGGTGTTTAATGTGAAAAGATTTTTGAGATTTTTCTTTTATTTTTCTGTTGTATGGTTATGTTATGCAACAAACAAATGCACACACAATTCACTCATTCGCGAACAGTAGGACGACGTTTATATCACGAGGTAGGGGTATCTTGCAGAAGAGTGCGTATTCAAGGTAGTTCTAAATTTCCTCACCAAGGTTACGTCCCCAAGGTGCCCCCATTATAGGGTCCCAACTCTCCCAGTCTTCAGACCATGCATGACACTAGGGCCTTGTCTGTCTTTAGGCCAAAAGAGGAAGGTTATCAACTTGAATGGTGGTTTCTGACCATACCGGTGGGCTCATGACCCTCACTACGACAAATCGTACAATGCCACCCACTTCCTAAGGTTATCCCACTTGCCCCCGGGTATAGGGAGAACTGTTGTGTACAAGGGTTTGTGTACAATTGTTATTTCAAACAATTGCATAAAGTAAACATACAATAGTTATTAAAGCCAAACAATTAAAACATGTTATAAAGCAAGGAAGGGTAAAAACGTAATTTTTAGTTTTTATTTCTCAAACTAGTCCATCACTAAATGGGATCAACTTTTTAGCTTTCCCAGTGAAGTCGCCATCTGTCGCCACCATCAAAAGAGGCAATCGGAGGGATGCGATGGTTTTGTTTGACTCGCGTTTTTTAAAGTGTGGTTTAATGCCTTTAGGTTGTCCCATAATCGAGACTGGACCTAAGGGCGAGGTTTTCGAAAGGGTTCGAGGACTCGCCACCAATATTTTAACCAAAAACATTGGAAAAAGAAAAGAAGGCGATGATTTTTAAGAAAAACCAACTTTGGTCATTACAACCAGAGTCAAGTAAGGGATAGTTACGTGTGGGGAAGGTATCAGCTTCCCCAAGACGCCCCTTTCGGGTTCCCTATGATGAACTATTTTTATAAAGAAATAAGAACTTTAAAACTACGCTTTTACCCTTATTTATTCATTGCAAAAATTAAGTTATCGACTACATGACCCTTAATAACTAATGCACAAAGATAGTATCTAATAAAAGCAATAAAATAGAAATAGGGATATGAAAGAACCTTCGAAGCATGCTTTTTATATAATATTCTTAAAAAGGGCGCTTTTTGGCAAATCCCACACTCTACAATGATGCTCGCTCTTTTCTCGCAGCACTTTAGAACGATTCCTAAGAACTCTAGAACTCTGGAAATACTTTAGAGGAGTTTTAGGAGAGTATTTTGAGAATTATACAGTTGGAAAAGTTGATCAATGGTGTGAAAACAAGGTGAAGGTCCCCCCTTTTATAGAAATTTGCACCTGTCAGGTCGGGACCGTTGTCTCGCCTGACAAGGTCGGGACCGCCGTCTCGACTTTCAGAACCACCATCTCGCCAAACAAGATGGCGGTCTCGCCTTTGGCAAGTGGCGAGATGGCGGCCTCACCAAACAAGATGGCGGTCTCAACCCTTTGGGTGGAATTTTTTATTTTTCATGTACAAAAATCCTTCCTATTCTAATATGGGGCCTATTGATCAATCCTAGGGACCTTTTACGCCTTGCCCATCTTCGAACGGAAGTCTTCTTCCCTTTATTTTGAAGCCGAGCAAGATTTGGGATCTACAACCCTCCATGTCTTCTATGATTGGGTATGGTACGTTGAGTGTGGGAGAAGAGTTAACTGATTCTCCTATTTCTTGTTCTTGACTTTCCCTTCTTCTTTTACCGCGATTCATCCGAGCGGCGTTTTCAATCTCAGGATCAAATTCTAACTGATTTATAGATACTTGTCCTCTTAAAAGCATAAATCAAAGAGCAACTCAAGCAAGAGTTAGCACAGGACAAACAATAAAAGAAAAACATTTAAAATAACTAAAATTAAATTATTCACATGCTTAATAAGCTAGGCAAAGAATTTCCAAGGAACGTCGTTCCCTGAGCAACGGTGCCAGAAATACTTGTTGATCTTTTGGCAAGCGTACCAATATTATCTACCGTAGTATAATATTTCAATTAAATAAAAGTCGAACTCACAAGGAACGGTTTCACTAGAAATTCCCGAATCATAAGCTTGCTAAGTGTATTGACACAAAATTGGTTTTTCATAAATTTTTGAATTGAAAACAAACTGTAAAAAGTTAAAATATATATTTAGAAAAGATGAACTATGAGAACTTAGGATTGACTTAATTCCTTTTCCCTCCTTTGTATAATGGCTAGGTCAAATTAATAACATCAATTAACCTATCAATGTTGATGCCACCTACTTAAATCATTCACGTTGATTCCTCAAACATGAAATTCATAAGAAAACCTTGTAAACATAGATTCCTCATACATTTAATAGATTTTCTAGCATTAGATTTAGGGTGTTAAGCACTTAATACATCCATTACCATTCCTAGAAATCAACGTAGCAAATATTCTTAACCTAATCAAGGGTTTCAAGATATATTTTCTAAAATATATGAACATCCAGGATAAAAGCATTAAACGACACAAAGGATAAGAATAACAACATCAAGAATATAGATTCATATCCCAAAATATCACCAAGATACAAAAGAGTTCGAAGGAAGTGCACCCAATCCTAAGCGAATGAAGTTAGTCACTCATGATGGCCATTACAATGATCCAAATGAAGATGAATTGAAGATTGGACGAAAACTGGAGCAGCTATCGCACCTCTCTTCTCAAAACCTTTGATTCCCTTTCTCAAAACACATCTTATCTTTTTATAGAAAAATTTTGTGTCATTCGCTCAAGCGGAATATTCACTCAAGCGAAAAATGATGATTTTCGCTCAAGCGAGAATTGTTCGCTTGAGCGGTTGAATTCCTAAGAGCTTTAACTTATTTTTGCTCAAGCAAATAATTGTTCGCTTGAGCGAGTGACCTCTAAAGAGCTTTAACATATTTTCACTCAAGCGAGCCTTTGTCTCGCTTGGGCAAATCTCTGGCTGAAAATCTTCTTCCTTTTTTTCAATTTTTCTTCAATTATCTTGAGAATTATGATCCTTGCTCTTGTACCAAGGTATTCTGCAAATTCATCCTACATTGGAAGAAAAATATATTAGAATCAACATAATTTAAGTGGTTAAATAATAATTAAAAGCATAATTACATCAACTTTTACCACTTAACAATTCCCCCAACCTAGAATCTTGCTTGTCCCCAAGCAAAGTACTAATTCCTCCAAAACAAAAATTCATTACCTATTGTCACTTTTTCTTCCAGAACCTTAACACAAAAATAAATTTTCTTCAAGATATGATGATCACAACTCCAAATGAAAATAGGATACATAAGCATTATAGTTACAAAAACTAACAGGGGATAATTAATCATCAACTATCCTCGGAGAAGCATGATCTCTCAAATAAAATGATATATAATATTGATAATCATCTTCAAGTAATCAACATTTGTTAAGCAAGACTTAAATCAAAAAGATCTTTTGAGGCTTGTAATGGGGTTGGGTTATCAAGGAATTCATTGGTTTTTCTATGATATACAAAAGTATTTGAGAAATTGAAATTATATGAATGATTCTTGTTTAACATTTCCTCAAGCCAGGTCTCAAACTTCATGCTTTTGTTCCAACATAATGATAGTGAGATGAAAATCTCACCAGTTATCATTCACACCAATTTGAATTTCTTTTTTCTTTCCTCATTTTGCATTTATCATTTCAGCTCAACCATAATATTTATGCTTTTCTTTCCCTTTTTCTCTATACTCAACCTTTTTTTTTATGAATAACAATAACATTCATAATTATTTCATTTCTCAAATATAAGAAGGTGGATAACATTTTTTAGGTTCGGGGACTCTATTTCAAGAAATAACCTTGTTTTTGGCTCAAATGGGATTCAAAAGAATTTCTTCTAATCAATGCAGGGTTGACTATTTGGTTCTAGGTTATTTCTACTTTCATCAAACAAAAAATTGTCTTTATCATTTTCAAGTCTTGCTAAAATACAATCACATCAAAGAATCAATCAATAATAGTTATCATCATAAAGTGTTGACACTCAATTTAACTATTTTTGGGTACACTACTCTCTTGGGTTTCAGCTAGCTTCTCCAATTCAGTTAATTCATAATCCTCCTCATTCATTTCATTTTCATTATCATACTCATTATCCCAAAATCAGTTGTTATTGGAAACAATCAAAATGATTTTTAATTCTAGATTTGAATTAGACAATAAGCAATGATTTCATATATAACTCTAAGACAAACAAATTGTGTGGGACAAAAAAGGAATTTAATAACATCAAATTAAAAACATTAAATTACAAACATCAAATTAAACACATCAAAAACAAAGAAATTAAAAACATAACAAAGGAATTAAAAACATCAAATTAAAAACATTAGAATCAAATTAAGTTTCCTCCCTCATTCATCTTCACTTGACATCTCCTCATCTTGTGCCTCAACCCCTCCTGGAAAATTTGGACTATCCCCAGGCCATTGGAGTAATGCTGCAAAGTCTTTTAGAGAAGTCCACTGTGAACCTGCAGCAACCTGCAAAGAAAGTCGATGAAAATCTTCATTAATGCGGCATTGACCCCAATGGGTAGTTGCCTGATGAAGTGTCAGGTGCTCCATGTAATGCAACATCCTTTACTGGATGTCATCTTCATGTGGAGGTGGTGGGGTTGTCTGTCTTGCTCGACGTGGTTGGCGGGGTGGCTGGGGTAGTGCTGGCGCTACTTTTCCCATAGGATTTAAACAGTTTCGTTCTATGAATTTCTTGTTTATGGGTGGCCGGATTTTTATTGAAGGGTTTACCGCCACACCATTTTCTGCACACAGGGCAGTGATGAGGGCAGGGAACCCTAGAGCTTTAGCTTTTCCCACTTTCTAGCACTACAAATTGATATATTTCTTCCGACATAAGTGTAGCGATATCTATTTGGATCTCCTCTAGGATGCATTTGATAATGTGACAGCGTGACATGTTCAGGTTGGAGCTATGCTTGATTGGAACAATATTGGCCAGCAGGAATAATGTCCAGATCTGAGTAAGGGTCGACATGTTGGCCCTAAGTATTCTCAATGCCTTACCAATATGGCTGGCTTCATAAGTTCTCCCTAGTATGCACAAGACCCTAGTTGTGTCATCATCGCCAAATCTAGATACGGTTAGACACCTGTTGTTTCGGATAGTTTGATATGTGCAGATTTCACCTTCTTCCAAGTGAAGGGGGTTTCCTAGCAGATTATTGATCGCATCTCGATCATAAAGAATCCAATGACCTCTCACTTTAGAACGAGAACGAAATGGCTCTCCTGCCACTGGCCACGCATTAGCATAAAATTCCTTCACCACTTATGGGTCATATTTCAGTATTGGGAGCGCTAGCTGCCTCCAGTTTTGGCGAGTTATTTCATCATTGAATTCTGGGAATTCTCCTTCATTTAGCTCCACTCGTCTTTCAGCAATGAAACTCCACTGGCTGATTTTTTCAAATCTGGCTTGCCTCTCAGCATCCCTAAATCGGCTTCTATCTACATAAATATCTTCAAGCTTAGTCCTGGGTCTCTTCTTAGTAGCCCTGGAGGATGAAGCACCATGTGATTCTCTTCTTGGACCCATCTGTAAACATCATGATAATCAAAGATAATTCATGGTTAATTGAATATACTGATCCTATAATGAATAAAATGAGGCTTTGGGTTATGGTCATGCATTGTGGTTTATGTCAGAGGGTCATTTTCAATTAAACATACTATGGTTCATACTGAGACATTTCATCAAATAGTTGGTGTATGTCTAATTTTGGGACCCTTATGACTCAAATTTCTAGTATGTTCACTTTTCCAATGAAACATTTAAACAAACACTTGGCAAGCACAACTTTGATATCACATAAAAAGTAAGTTATTCACTCTGAGACATTTTATCAAACAGTTGGTGTGCACAAAAAAATCTAACAAATAGATATGCATTCTAAAGTCCAATTCCAGCCACAATCATAGATAAACATTCATGCTTAATTTCAACAATGAAATGAGAATTAAAATGGAGAAAGAATGACATACAAATCATAGTTGAAATTCAAGGTAGAAGAAATTTGGAAATCTTAAATGCTTCCAATCATGAAATTGTAATGCGAAGAGTAATCAAAATCACCAACGAGGGTTTCATATGTTACCTTAGTTGCAGAATCACGCACAAATGAGATGCAAGGAGAATGAACAGATAAAGAAGTGAAATTTTGAGTTTTTAATCGGTAGAATGTGGCCAAAATAACCCAGAATACTTGGAATGGGGTATGGGAGACTGAAATTAGAGTGATATAGGCGTGAAATAGAGAAGAAAACTTGTGAGCACAGTGTAGGCACGAATAAAATTTTGAGAGAATGAAAAAAAACTGAGTCAGGTGTTGGGTTTAAATTCTAATTCTGGGTTTTTTCACTCAAGCGAAATAGTCTCACTTGAGCGAAAATGCCTGGGTTTCAAATTTGAGAGAATAATAAACATTCGCTTGAGCGAATGAAAACCCGAGAGGTTACACTGAATTTTGCTCAAGTGAATCCTTGGTCGCTTGACCGAATGATGAAAAAATTTTGAGCAAAAGTGGGTTTTCGTTTGAGCGACAAAAAAAGAGAGAAATAACATAGTTTTGCTTGAGCGAATAAACTTTCGCTTGAGCGAAAATATCAGTGAAATTTGACTCTCAAACATGATGTTCAAATGCAAAACATTCAATAACCAAACTTCAAAAATTATTTCAACTCCCCTTCTATATTGACTCAACAATAACTTAACAACCAAACCAAATATTGTTCAAACAAACCCAATTCAAAATTGTCGCAATTCAAAATTAACTAATAATTCCCAAAAACTTAAAATGCAAAAAGAAAAATAAATTCAAAACACTAATTTGCCTCCCAAGAGCGCTTGTTTAATGTCTTTAGCTCGACGTCTGTCTACTTTATGGCTCAAGCAGGTGAGTGGTCAAGGTGAGTCTTTCAACTTCACCTCCCAGATAAGCTTTGATTCTTTGCCCATTGACTGTCCATGTTCTTCTTGTTGCTGGATCTTCCAATTCCACAACACTGTAAGGCTTAACACTTCTTATTAAGATTGGCCCTGACCATTTGGACTTTAATTTCCCAGGGAAAAGCCTTAACCTTGAGTTGAAAACAACATAGACTGGCTTGGATAAAAATCTAGTTTCAAAATTTTCTTATCATGATATGCCTTGACTTTCTCCTTGTACAACTTGGAGGATTCATATGCATTAGTCTCATCTCTTCTAACTCATGCATCTGTGTTCTTCTTTTCTCTGCTGAAGCTTTAAGGTCAAAATTCAGGAATTTTAAAGCCCAATAAGATTTGTGCTTCGTTTCCACTGGGAGATGACATGACTTTCCATAAACAAGTTGAAAGCCAGTGGGAGATTTGTATGCAGTTCTATAAGCCCGAAGCGCATCATTTAGCTTCATCGACCAATCTTTCCTTGAGGACGAAACAAATTTCTCTAAGATTCTTTTGATTTCTCTATTTGACACTTCTACTTGTCCATTCGTTTGTGGATGATAAGGTGATGCAAACATATGCCTAACCCCATAATGCTCCAGACATTTTTGAAGTTGATTATTGCAAAAATGTGATCCTCCATCACTGATCAAAACTCTAGGCGTGCCAAATCTACAAAATATATTCTTGTTTAAAAACTTTATCATAGTTTTGGCATCAGCTTTTGTGGTTGCTACTGTTTCCACCCACTTAGACACGTATTCAACTGCTACCAAGATACACTTATTAGAGAATGAGGATGGGAAAGGGCCTACAAAATCGATTCCCCAACAGTCGAATACTTCTACTTCCAACATGATATCCAGGGGTATGTTGTCTCTTCTTGAGATTCCCGCTATTCTCTGACAATTATCACATTTTTGGACATAGTTGTGGGCATCCTTGAACAAGGTAGGCCAGAAAAAACCAGATTGGAGGACCTTTGTTGCAGTCCTCACTCCGTTAAAATGCCCACCATAAGAATGTGTTTGGCTTTTTCACTTGTTACACACCTTCTTAACAAGTTACCACTCCCTACTTTGAAAAGATAGGGATAATCCCATACAAAATAGTGTGCATCTTTAAAGAACTTTTTTCTTTGATTCCAAGTAAAATCTTCTGGAACAACTCATTCAGCTTTGAAATTTGCCATGTCAGCAAATCATGGCCTCTCTTGAATAGCAAATAGTTTTTCATCTAAAAATTCATCTCTAATATCCTGCTCTCTCAAAGTCACCTTTTCCTTAATCAATCTGGATAAATGATCCACCACAAGATTTTCACTACCTTTTTTATCTTTGATTTCCATATCAAATTCTTGTAGCAACAATACCCATCTTATCAATTGTGGTTTGGAGTGTGATTTAGCAAGAAAGTATTTGATAGCTGCATGGTCGGTGTACACAATAACTTTTGATCCTATCAAATAAGATTTGAATTTTTCTAAATCAAATACAATTGCAATTAATTCTTTCTCAGTTGTTGCATAGTTGATTTGAGCTTCATTCAGAACCTTGCTCACATAATGAATAACATGAAAGGCCTTTGCTTTTATTTGACCAAGTACAACCCCTACAACATAGTCACAGGCCTCACAATTCAACTCAAAATTTAAATTCCAATCAGGTGCTGTAATGATGAGGGTTGAACACAATTTATCCTTTATAGTTGAAAAGGCTTTGAGGCATTCCTCATCAAAGCAAAACTTCGTATCTTTGTTCAACAAATTGCTAAGAGGTTTTGCAATGTTAGAAAATTCTTGGATAAATATTCTATAAAATCCTACATGTCCTAGGAAGGTCCTTATTGTTGAACATTCAAGGACTTGATGTTGCAAATAATGATCATGAAGAATGTTGATTTTGATGATGATCCAAGAGCTTAAAGACTTAGAGTATTGAAGAATGAAGATTGATGATTTCTGTATTGTAATAACTCTGTTTTAGTTTGTTTGAGTCTGTAATTATAGAGTCTAAGATAGCCTGTACATAGTCCGTAACTTAGAAGCTTCAAAATGCTCAAATTTATCATGCAGTGCTCGGCTTTAATCGATTATATAGGTAAATAATCGATTAAAACAAAGTGAGAAAAACACTTTCTATACAAACTCACCGTTTTAATCGATTAAACAACAAAATAATCGATTATTTCGTACCGTTCCGTATGCATAATCGATTATTTCACCAAATAATCGATTAAACCAGAGAGGTTTGGGTTCCGACGTATTTGGCTTCGTTTTAATCGATTAAAACTCCATTTAATCGATTATTCCAATCTGCTTTCGATTTTAAACATCAAACAAACCCTATTTTCGAAAACCCAATTACCAAGAACCCTAGTTTCGAAATCCCCAATTCCTAAACCCTAATTTCCCTACTTAAACTCGCTTTGGCACTCGTAAAATAAGAACAACTCTTTCCATACAAAAGTTAAGTGTCTGTGAGTGCCGGAGAACTGTTTGTTGCAAGGAAAGGGGGCTTTTGGAACCTGGTGTGAGGCTAGAAGCGATAAGAATCACTAAGTGGAGTTCTTAGTGGATTGTGTGATGTGCCGTCTCTAGGGAAAAGCTGTTCTTCATCTCTTGTGGATTTCAAGAGAGGTGTTGTCTTTACTTTATCTCTTTGATTTGTAATCTGTTTTTAACAATTTGTTCTTAGTGACAGCGTTAATCCTCTTTTGAGTGATTAGCAACTGGACGTAGGGTCTTTTGATCCGAACCAGTATAAACCTACTGTGTAATCTTCTCTACTCTTCTCTATTTACATTTACGCAGTTTTTAATCGGTAAAATTTGGGGAAAATTTTGAAAACCTAATTTTTATTAAGAAACCAATTCACCCCCCCCTCTTGGTTTTTGTCCGACCACGCGAACATTCCGCTGCGCGATTCTAACACTTATGCCTTTCACATTGATTGGAGGTGGTAGTTTAGAAATAACTTCCACCTTGGCTTGATCCACTTCAATACCCCGAGATGAGATCTTGTGGCCCAGCATAATACCTTCTGTGACCTGAAATGACACTTTTCCCAATTTAGTACCAAATTTGTCTCCATGCATCTCTTCAGTACCAGATCCAAATGTTGCAAACATAAATCAAATGATGACCCAAATACTGAAAAATCATCCATAAAGATTTCTATGCAGCTTTCAACAAGGTCAGAAAAGATAGCTGACATGCATCTTTGGAAAGTGGCTGGAGCATTACACAACACAACCCAAGTGACATTTTTTTATAAGCAAAACCACAAAAAGGACATGTAAAGGAAGTCTTTTCTTGATCTAAAGGATCCACCACAATCTGATTGTAACCAGAATATCCATCTAAAAAGTAGTAAAATGCTTGGTCTGCTAATCTTTCAAGCATCTAATCCATGAAGGGTAATGGGAAATGGTCTTTTCTTGTGGCTTGGTTGAGTTTTCGGTAATCAATACACATTCTCCATCCATTGACTGTCCTTGTGGGAATTAATTTGTTCTCTTCATTACGAATAACTGTCATCCCACCTTTCTGAGGAACAACCTGTACAGGACTCACCCAACTGCTGTCAGAGATGGGGTAAATCATACCTGCTTCAAAAAGTTTCAGTACCTCTTTTTTAATAACCTCTTTAATAGTAGGATTGAGACTTCTTTGGGGCTGTGCAACAGGCTTGTAATCTTGTTCCATGTAAACCCTATGCATATAATAGGATGGACTTATACCTTTCAAATATGCTAATGTCCACCCTATGACTCCCATATTATTCTGTAAAATTGCTATTAGTTTCTTTTCCTCAGTTAGAGATAATGAGTTGCTGATTATTACAGGTTTATATCTCTCTTCATCAAGAAATACATACTTTAAGTGTGGGGGCAACAATTTTAACTCAACTTTGTTTTCTTCAATTTTCTCTTCTTTTCCCAAGTCTTCAATCTTGGCACTGTGGGGTGACATCTGTTTTGCTTTATCCAAATCCATTAGGCATTCCTTCACTTCTAAATCTTCTTCCATGTCCAAAGTGTAGCATCCTTCCATCAATGCTTTCTCTAAAGGATCTGACTTGTATACTTGCTTTTTAGTTGAGATGAGTAACTCCTCCAAAGTGTCTATTCTGAAGCAATATTGCTTGTCTTTCGGGTGTTGTACAATTTCAAAAAGATTAAAATTAACTTTATCATCTTCAAGTCTAACTTTCAACTTGCCATTGTCAACATCTATAATCACTTTGGCAGTCTTCATAAATGACCTTCCCAGGATCAATGGGACTTCCACGTCTTCCTCCATGTCCATAATTACAAAATCAATAGGAAATATGAATTTGTCCACTCTAACTAAAACATCTTCTGCTACTCCATAAGGAACCTTTATTGATCGGTCAGTCAATTGCAGAGTCATTCTAGTTGGTCTAACATCCAAGTCTCCTATTCTTTTTAGCATAAATAACGGCCTGAGCTTTATGTTGACCCCTAAATCGAGTAATGCTTTCCCATTGGTAATGCACCAATGGTAACAGGGATAGTAAAACTGCCAGGGTCTTTGGATTTTTTTTGGCAAGGATTTTTGAAAAATTGCACTACACCCTGCTTCTAGTTCTATTGTCTCTTTTTCAGTAAATCTTCTCTTTTTGGTGAGGAGTTCTTTCATGAATTTGGCATATGTTGACATTTTCTCCATGGCTTCCACAAAGGGTATATTGATCTGGTGAATTATCTTTCTTTGTCTATTTTTGAAGGAGCCTTGGGGTATGGTAACTTCTTCACAAGTGGCTTTTGACTCCCTCCTTTTTCTTGAGCAGATTCATTCTTGTAGCTCTCTCCTCTTTTTATCTTTTGTTTTTCTTCTCCCTCTTTGTTATTCTTATTAGGGAGATGTCATTCTTTATTACTCTCCTCTTCTCATCCTTCATCTTATTTTCCCAAAACCTCTTCTTCAACAACTAGATTGTCATCAATCCCCTTACCTACAACTTTTCCACTCCTTGTAACTATTGACTTCCAATGCTCCTTGGGGTTAGTTTGTGTGTTGGCTGAAAAATGTCCTTCTTGTTGCTCATATAACTGTTTAGCCAATTCGCCCACCTGGGTCTCTAAATTTCTTATTGAAGCCTCCGTATTTTTCTAATTAGACAAGGAAGCTTGCATGAATTTCTCTAGAGTGTCCTCCAATTTGGTTGTTCTCTCATGAACTAGAGGGTAATATTGTTGTTGTTGTTGATATGGAGGTTGTTGATGTGACTGTTGTTGATTTAGAGGTTGTCTATTAGATGGACCAACACCTAGTTTCCACCCAAAGTTCTGATTCTGATTCCCTCTCCATCCTTGTAAAAAATTGTTCTGATAGTTGTTGGAATTAGATAAATTTGCCTATCTTCCTTGACCACTACCACCTTGAACACCCATATAATGAGCTTTTTCTTCTTGTTGTAAGTTGCCTTGGTAAGAGCAGTGTCCATTTGGATGATCACATCCACAAAAGCCACAACTCATTTGTTGGTTGGAAGTGGATTGGACAGGATGTAATTATTGAGGCAATTTTTCCATTTGCTTGGTCAATGCTTGAATCTATTGAGTCATAATTGTATTTTAAGCTAGGATAGCATCTGTGGTGCTAATATCAAGCATTCCTTTCCTCTAAACTAGATGTCTATCATGTTGGGTCTACTGGTGTAAGTGATGAAGATCTTATTGAAATACTCTGACAAAGATCCTGTTTATTTGATGAAGTCAAAGATAAAGTCAAAGTCAACTTTGTAGCGGTCAACAGTCACTTAGATAAAAGAGTAGAGAGATTAGTGTGTCCGCTGCTATGCTTAGGTATAATCATTTTTATCTTTTCTACTGCATGAGGTTTCTTCACTTAAAAGATTTTGCAAAATGCCTCTAAAATCGTTTAAACAAGTTAAAAACAAAGTATTTTGACAAAAGCTTTCTTAAACAAGTTTTTAACTGATACAATTTTGAAATAACTGATTAAAATCACTTAGAATGTTCAGAGAAGTGTTTTTGCAGTATTTTAATCGATACATCTTGGTTTTAATCGATTAAATCCACTTAACATTCAGGATGATCAGTCAGAATGCAATTATGACCGATCAGAATCAGATATGATCGATCAGAATTGAGTTATGACCGATCAAAGATTTTTCAATTGATTAAAACACGTTTCAATCGATTAAAAAAACTTAGAAAATTTATACACAGCGTTTTAATCGATTAAAACTTATTTTTATCAGTTAAAATAACTTGGAAAGTTTTAGAAGAAAGTTTTGTAGTATATTAATCGATTGAATCGCGAAACAATCGATTAAATCAAATTAGAAGATTTTTTGTAAAGAGTTTTAATTGATATAAACATTGTCGTATCAGTTAAAACAAATCTGTTAAAGAATCAAGAACGTATTAATGGATTAAAAGAAGTTTTAACAGATTAAAACTACACTTTTAACAGATTAAAAGAATCTTTTAACAGATTGATTAAACCAGCAGTTTTGAAAATCTTCTATAAAAACAGTTTGGCTTGAACATTTTAAAAACAACAATTGAACATCAATCTTTAGCAATCAAGCAAGTAAACTTTAGCACTCTTTCAAGAAAGATTTGCGCCAGTTTTTGTGAAGTTCTTTGAAATTCTTTCTTGAGGCAAATTGCTTTCTTTTGAAGAAGAAACACACTGCAGAATTGCATAAAACTGGTTTGAGCATTCTAGTTTCTTCTTTTCAATTCTTTACATTCTTTTTGTATTGTTTGGTGTCTGGAATTGTGGGCACTGGTTTCTCTGCAGCTGGAATTTGGTTGTAGAGGTTGTCAAGAACTGGAATTTGGTTCTTGGTGAAAGGTTAGGTGCAGGAACTGGAATTGTGGTTCTTGTGGTAGATTAAGTGTAAGATTGTAATCTGTAAAACATTTGATCTAGTGGAACCCAGCTGGAATTTGGCTGGAGACTGGACGTAGCCCTGGTATTGGGTGAACCAGTATAAACACCGGTGATATCTTTCTAAACCTTTCTCCTCTTTTAATTTTGTTGCTGCGTTTATTTTTGATTGCTTGCTTTGTGATTCAAGAACAGATCTGAAATCTTATTTTTACAAATAGATAATCTGTTATTTGCGAAAAACTTTCAAAGATCAATTCACCCCCCCTCTTGATCTAAAACTACTTTTCTAACAATTGGCATCGGAGCGAGGTTCTTGAGAGTTATTCAAGTTCTTCGATCCATGGCTGGAAACAAATTTTCCGAGGGTGCGTGTATTGATAGACCTCCACTGTTTTGTGGAACAGATTATCCTTTTTGGAAGATTAAGATGAAGATCTTTATTGAATCTGTTAGTATAAATGTTTGGAATATCATTGAACCAAAAACTGATATCATTAACAAAGATTGGTCTAGCTCAAATGACTGTGAAAAGAAATTAATCCAGGATGATTGTATTGCCAAAAATATTATCATATCTGCACTTAACATAAACAATTTTTTCAGGATAGCACACTGTCAGACTGCTGCACAAATGTGGAAGATTCTTGAAATGACCTATGAAGAAACAACAGAGATATGCCTAATGGTCAACTCGGATTCACCAAAAACCAGTGTAAGTTCTGACTCTATGAATTATAGTTCATTACAAGATGCTTTTTATGAAATGCATGCAGTAGCAAAAAAATTAGAACTGAAAACAAAAGATTAAAAAGCATGAATAGTTTATTAGAAAACAAGATCACTATTCTTGAAAAGAAAATAGTTGATGAAGAAACCAAAAATGAAAATTTGGAATTAGGTAATAATTCTGATTGCATGTGTAATGTTAAAGATTGTAAAAACTGTCCTGAGTTACAAAAAAGATTATCATACTTAATAAAAACTGCATCTAAACTAGCACAAGGAAAGACTAGTCTTGATATGATACTTGATTCTCGGAAATTAGTTATTGACCAGTGGTGGCATAGGTTTTACACCGTTTATTGGAAAGAAAACCAGAGCATTTAAAAATTATTTTGCATATAGTAAATTTGTTTCGTCTCCATTTGGTAAATGTTTTTATTGCATGAAAAAAGGGCATTCTGTTAAATATTGTAGAATTAAGAAATATGTCATACCTAGAGGAAGAATGAAATGGATTCCAAAGTTAAAGACATTTCAAATAACCTAATTGGACCCAGTAATTATAAAGGGTACCAGAAACATGTTAAATTTGTTTTGCAGGAACAAAATCTGGAAGTCCCTTGGTATTCAAAAAACAGCAAATCAGGTTCTGCTTTCATAAACTGATTGTTTTAATTGATATAAAACAATATTAATCGATTAAAATAACTTACAGAGGATATCAGAAAATCTGTCCATACCGTTTTAATCGATTGAAATACAAATTAATCGATTAAAATGTTCTCGAGATTTGAGTCTAGTTGTTTTAATCGATTAAAAAGGATTTATATCAACTAAAAACACTAAGATGTCAAATTTAATCGATTCTTTTTCATTTTAATCAATTTAAATTCTGTTATCATTTTATTAATTTCATTCTGTACAAGACTAATCGATTCCTTTATGAATTAATCGATTATTTCACTGTAGCATTTTTAAACCTAGTATTAAAGATCAGATTAATAGGTTAATTAGTTGGTTAATCGATTAATTTGTTTCTGAAAATTAGTGTCATAACATCCAAATGAAAATTGGATTCACTGTAGTATACATTAGAAAATTTAGTTTCTTCCATTACAGTCATAAATAGCGGCCAGACAATCATGAATAATGCCAAATGAGTTTCGGACATGTCTGATTCGGGTAGTCTGTTATGGAACATCCAATTTCCTTTCAATGGCACAAATTTTCATGATTGGAAAGCGAAGGCTGAACAAATCTTTGAATTGGAAACTAGACTAGTGGCATAATGTGGGAAAGTTATTGATGTTATCCATGGATGGAGAGGCTTTTTCATGGCAGCGACATTGCATGCATCAACACAGTTTCAAGAATAAATCTTAGGAACAAATATCACAAGATATGTCATATCGATTTGATGATCGTGCTTTTGAGGATATTGTTGAATTATCAAGATTGCAACAAGAGGAAGATTTGGGAGAATTTTTGGAAGGTATGAAAACTAAACTGGAAAAATCTGTGAGAATTCATAAACCACAGTCTCTGCAAGAAGGTATGCATCTTGCAAGACTTCAAAAGGTAATTTTAAAAGTTTTCGAAAATAAATTGCTGCAAACAAGAGTCCAATTCGGAAACACAAACAAGGTCAGCTCCGGTTAATTTGTAGCAGAGTCATTCTACAACCAGTTTGAAGCTTTAGGTGTTTGTTTCAGCAACTATCGATTCGAAAGGTAGCACCTCAACTTCCATATTTAGAAAGGAAGTTACTGACATGATTGCAAAGGGATTGTGTAAGTTATGTGCATAAGTTGAAATGTAAAGTTTGGGGTAAGCCCAACGCTATCTTCTTTGCCCAGGAAGAAATTGAGGCCGATGTAGTCTAAGACATGGACTTTGAGGAAGAACAAACTATATTTTGACAACAACATAGACATGATTCAAGCTGCAGATGTCTACATTTCTCTTAATAATTTACATGGAATGCTGGGTGGTAATACATTGCAAATCAAAGGAATTATCAAGAAGTAGACTGTCCCTTTTCTTATAGACTCTGGGAGTACACATAATTTCATTAGTGACAAATGGGTCAAGTTGTTGGAACTGAAAACATAGTTTATCAAGGATTTTTTCAGTAATGGTTGCTTCTGATAATAAGTTGTTGATTACTAGGAAGTGCGAACAAATAACTTGGAGATTCAATGAACACACGTTTACATTAAATTTCTTGGTATTACCTAGCAATACATTTGGAATAATTTTGGGCAGGCATTGGTTCAAGACTCGTGGTGAAATTCATTGGAATTGTGCAACATTGATAATTCGTTTTAATCATCAAGGTCACGAGGTGATACTGTAAGGAGACAAATCCGAGACGTAAATTCAAGAATTGAATGGAAAGATTGGCACAGGGTATGTGTGTTTTATTGGCAGTACATGGATCAATTTTATATCGATGATCCGGCATCCCTAACAACAAACCAACAAGAGGATCTTTCAATAATTCTAAAGGAGTTTCAGATGTTATTGTGGAACCAAGGCAACTAGGGATGATTGAGTTTTTTTTCGGACAGAAAGGGTCCATTCTTATCTTTTTTTTCTCTCTTTACGTCATATTTCTGTTACTTCTAAAATCTCTTTTATGGACTGTAATATTAACTGGTTATTAACCAGAAACAATATTTTTAGCTTTGATTAAATGTAGGTTTTAAGTCAAATCAGGAAAACCTAGATAGAATTTAACATAGATTCCTGATATTGTTAGCTGATACAAAATGGATTTAATCGATTAAATTGATTAAAGGAAACACTTTTCACAACAAAATAATCGATTAAACTGCGTATCAATCGATTAAAATCTTTATAAACTAGCTTACATCAGTTAAATTAGCTAAATTAGATTTTATTCTGATTTTGTTGGATCTATTGGTTAAAATTTAATCGATGTAGTTGATATTATTGTTAAACATCCTTCTAGATGATCAGCTTTTACAAAATTTATACTAGATTAGGCATAAATTTGCATCAAACATTACTTAGATTTCAAAAACTGGTTGTTTTAATCAATAAAAAATCTTTTAAATCGATTAAAAGAATTTATACAACATTTTTCTTTACTGTTTTAATCGATTAAATGCACTTATGTTTCATACTTTCAAAATCCTTCACTAGATTAATCGATTAAAACTTTATTTCAATCGATTAAAATCATTAACAAGAACTTTTTAATCGATTTTGTCCTGTTTTTAATCGATTTTTATTCTGGAAAGAAAAATTAAAGGCTTTAGTTAATGGTTGTTCTTGTAACATGCTACTAAAGCGTGATTCCCTTATCTTTACACGTGTTAATTGTATTCATTACAAACGTGTTAATGAAGATAAGTTTGAATCAACTTTGATTGATCTTTACATGAGTAAGATATCGTATTCATTTTTTTTCAAATTCTCAAAATCTCAAACTTATTACACACATTTGCATTGTTTCTCTTCTGTTCCCTATTTTTTTTTTTTTATGAAGTCAAAAGGGGGAGAATAGTTGCTTTTGTTGCTTTACTTTTGATTAGAGATAATTCTTTATTTAGGAAGCAACAATTTAGGGGGAGAAATAGGAAAATAATTCATTTCTTTATTACTCACTAATCTGTTTTATCAAGTGACTTCTTTTGCAGAGTTATTTTTCAAAGTGGTGTTTGTCTTCATCAAATAGGGGGAGATTGTAAGTGATGAAGATCTTATTGAAATACTCTGACAAAGATCCTGTTGATTTGATGAAATCGAAGATAAAGTCAAAGTCAACTTTGTAGCGGTCAACAGTCACTTAGATAAAAGAGTAGAGAGATTAGTGTGTTCGCTACTATGCTTAGTGAAAGAATTAATGGTTGAGTTCAAGAGGGGGGGTGAATTGAACTTTAAAACTTTTTCGCAAATCTTACTTTCTTTTGGAAGAATGAGTTATCTTTATTCAATCTTTGCAAAGGTAATTTGATTTAGACACAGCACAATTAAAGACAGAAATTAAAAGAGATGAAAGAAGAATATTAACACACAAGTTTATACTGGTTCACTCTAATCCAGAGCTACATCCAGTTCTTGACAAACCAGTCAAGTTCCACTAATACCAAGTGAAAATTACAACCAAGTAGATACTCACCAATCTACCCCAAGAACTATCTTGCAAAACCCACAAGACGAGAATCTTGAAAACCACCCAAGTAACCAAATCCAAGTCATCGTACCAAGTGCAGATTACAATCCAACCTGCACAATCAAACTTTACAAAAGAATATGAAAAGAAAAAACCTGGACTTGAAGTTTCTAATTGTCCAGAACCAATTCTATCAAGCACTTTCTCTCTTTGAATGACCACAATTCTGATCACAAGCACCTTATGATATGAAAAAGATTCTTGAATGCGGAGAAAGTTACGTATGAAAGTTTCACAGATTGATTTCACAAGTTTTCTCAAGTAGTGTGTTGTATTGTATTTTCAAAAGATAGATCAAATCAGTATATATAGAGTAAATCAGAAAAACAGAATGTTTCATCTGTTAAAAACTGTTTTAGAGAGTCAAAAGATAAGTTGGTTAGCAAGTAAACGAGGTTTAGAAGAGACTCGATCGATTAAAACGAAGTATGATCGATTAGATCGAGTTATGATCGATCGAATAAAACTATGATCGATTAGATCGAGTTATGATCGATTAGAACAAAACTATGATCGATCGTAGTATTATTTCAATCGATTAAAAGATCGGTTCAATCGATTGATTTCATTTAAAGTTCCATTTAATCGATTAAGACATCGATTCAATCGATTGATTTCATTTAAAGTTCCATTTAATCGATTGATTCGAAGTTTTAATGGATTAAAACAACTTAATGAAAAATGACAACGACTCGTTTCAATCGATTGAAAATCATTTCAACAGATTAAATTCCTGCAAACACTTAGTTAAAAAAATAGTCTCTCTGTTTCAACAGATTGAAAAATATTTCAACAGATTGATTTTCTAAAAACTCTTAGACCGAAACAGGTCTTTCTATTTCAACAGCATTTAAAATCATTTCAACAGATTGAAAATGCGAAACTTGATATTGAAAATTTATTGAGTTATTTTAACTTGTTGATTCTGTGAATCAATCAATTTAATTTTCGATTATGTATGACCATTTATTATGATAAGAGATTTTAATAGATTGAAAATCCTTTTCAACAGATTAAAAAAAACTTTAGTTTATTCTTTTAATATTTAAACGTAAGTCTTTCATGCAGTAAAAATGATTTTCAATGAGATGGAACATTTTAAGGTGCTTATCACAAAATATAATGGCCTATCAAGAGATTAAGTGCTTAAGCTTAAAAACCCAATCATCTACACACCCACAACCTAAGTTATATCTATGTCTTCATCAAATCCACCAAGTGCTTCAATCTCCCCCTATTTGATGGAGACAAATAACCACTGCACCCGCAAAACAAGAATAACGAGACCGTAGACATATTTTTGGTGGTGTGTGTGTAGTGACAGCTTTAAGCAAAATACTTCTCCCCTATTTGATCGCATCAAATAGATTGTTGTAGTTACAGTCCAATGGGGCCACGTGGATACCCCGAATATAAAACAGAACATTAAAAACTAAGAAAAGAAAACAGAATAACGTAAACATAGAAAATCTTCATTCGTCCCCGGGGCCTTGATTGAATTGCAGTTCCACAATCCTCGTTGTAAATATCTTCTAGTTGATTATCAATATGCTGGAACCTTGCAATGAAATTTTCATCCAAATAATGCCGCCGAGCCCTCGGAGCAGCGAGTCATCTCCATATGCCTCCTTTGGTCAGGCTTGCAGTTCGCTCATTTGATGTAACATTGTTCTTTCGAACCGAGACGGAGGAGTGCCACGGTCAGCGGTGGATTGTATGGAATCATCTCCATTGGGTTCACTTCTTCCATTGGATCGGACGAACGTGCTCGCGAAGTTCCAGGAATATTATCGGTGTTGATTCCTTCCTCTTGCTCTTCTTCCTCACTTTCTTCACTTCTTCCAGCTTCTTCTTTGGAAATCCATTCACCATCAACTTTAATGAATCCCATTTTGTGAAGCACAGAGTTATTTATTTCATTTGTTGATCGGACGGTTTCAACAAGTTCTCCTTCAACATCGACACCAAAATGTGTTAAAAATTTAGAAATCAGAATAGCATAGGGATACCTGAAGTCACTAAGTCTCTTGGCTTTGATCATGTGATCCTTGATGACAAAGACCCAGCTTCACACGTATTCTGTGATGAATGCAGTACATCGAACTAAATCTCCTTCATTTAGCACCGCATGATTGCTCCCCCTGGGTGTAAGCCGCCAAGAAACGATGAAAGCGAGAATCCTTTCTTCCAGCTTTCAACTTCCCAGTGTTGAATGAACTTACGTAATCATGCCTATTCTTCAAGCAAGAGCGGAAATATTGAACTTTATTAAATTCTTCAACATCCGAAGTACATCCTTTGGTGACTTTTACACCTACATCTTTTATTCCAAGCAACTTCCTTCCGGACATTAGGTGTTATCTCAATGTCTACTCCTTTAACTTGGGTTGTCAAAGTGGAACCTTCAAAGGATAAATTTGTGAAGAAAACTTTAATTAAGTCAGGGTAAATTCTACCATTCAACTCCGTAAACGTCTCGAAGTTTTTGATGTTGCAGTAACTTCCGAATGCCTCTGAATCCTTCGGCATCAAACCAAGAGAACTTTAACATTTTTGGAATGTTGACTTGTTTCCTGCTTAATTCATGGATAAACAAATCCATTTTCTCTTGGTCCCCATTGAACCAAGTTTCAATCCTTCCTCCAACATTCTCGTTCTTGCCTTGCCGTAGAGGACTCGCCTCTCGCTGGACTTCTTCCTACCGGACTTTGTGCGCTTGAACATATTTGATTTTTGGAATGAACGTAACGAGAAGAACCGAGAAAAGAGAAGCTCAAAGAAGAAAATAATACTATAGGAATGAGAATACACAATCTTTATCAGCTTAAAAAAAAATTTGTCTTTACTGATTTATTGTTTCTGTGCAGTGATGATAAAGAGGAGAGAGAATTGCTACTGTACACTTTAATTACCTTCTCAGTAGATATCCAATCAGTATCAATTAGCTTTTATTGGATATCTTTGATATTTAAGAGAGTAGTTGAAGTTTATCTAGTTGTAAATGCTTTCAGTTCACTCTGCAGAAATTGTTTAGAGACAAAGTACATACAACTAGCCCTAGAAGAAAAATAATCAATTGATATTCCGTGAAACCAATTGATTTTGTAATCGCAAATACTTATAAGTGAAATAAACCGATTGAATTGAAAGTTAAATTGATTGTTTTGTACAAGAAAATTATTCAGAGTACCATTAGTGAATTCAATCGATTGAATCGAAGATTTAATCGATTGATTTATAGAAGAAAGTGTGCAGAGCTGCAAGATTAATGAAATAAATCGATTAAAAACTTATTTAATCGATTGAACTACTAACACATCAATATCAGTGAGTAAGAATCAGAAAATCAACAGATTATTTCACAATTTCAATCGATTGAAACAAATAATATCAAGTTATTCATGCAATTATTAATCGATTGAACTTGTTATCAGCCTGTTAAAAAGCATACAATCACTATAAAGAATCAGTTATGCAATACTAGATATATCTAGAATTCCTAATTCAATCCTAAGCATATTAAGTCTGTCTCTAGGAAGTGGTTTAGTGAATAAATCAGCTAACTGTTTTTCAGATTCAACGAATAATATCTCACAGATCACCCCTAGATACGTGTTCTCTAATAAAGTGATGTCTAATTTCAATATGCTTAGTTCTAGAGTGTTGAATAGGATTCTTAGTTAAGTTTATTGCACTAGTATTGTCACAAACCAGAGGTACCTTGTTTAGAGTCACTCCATAATCTGTTAGTTGTTGCTTGAGGTAAATACTTTGAGCACAACGAGCTCCAACTGCAATGTATTCGAGCTTCTGCAGGTTGACGAGCAACACACGCTTGCTTTTGTCTGTGCCACGATATAAGACTGCTCCCAGTAAATGACAAGTACCGAGGTACTTTTTCTCGTCCAATCTACATCCTGCAAAGTCGAATCAGAAAATCCAACAAGTTTAAGGGATGCACCCTCGGGATACCATAGTCCAACATTAACTGTTCCCTTGAGGTATTTCAGAATCCTTTTAGCAGCAGTAAGATGAGATTCCTTTGGATTTGCCCGAAATCTTGCACAAAGACACACACTAAACATAATGTCGAGTCTACTAGCAGTTAGATACAAGTAGTGAACCAATCAAACCTCTATATTTAGTTTGATCAACAGGTTTTCCTTTTTCATCTAAGTCTAGACAACAGCTTAGTAGACATGGGTGTAGAGGATACCTTGCAGTTTTGCATATCAAATTTCTTTAACAATTCATTGCAGTATTTAGATTGACTAAGAAAAATGCCATTTCTTAATTGTTTAACCTGGAGACCAAGGAAGAAATTCAATTCTCCCATCATGGACATTTCAAATTCACTTTGCATTTCTTTTACAAACTTATTACACATGACATTATTAGTGGAACCGAAAATGATATCATCCACATACACCTGCACTGTAATAATGTCAGTTCCAGATTTCTTAATGAACAAAGTTTTATCAACCTCACCTCGCTTGTACCCTTGATCAATTAGGAAGTTACTTAACCTCTCATACCATTGTCTAGGTGCTTGCTTTAAACCATAAAGGGCCTTTTTTAATTTGTAGACATGGTCAGGATGCTTGTGATCTTCAAACCCCGGAGGTTGAGAAACATATACTTCTTCATTGATGAGTCCATTCAGAAAGGCACTCTTTACATCCATCTCGTAGTAATCTGAAACCACTTAAACAGGCATAAGCTAATAATAATCTAACGGCTTCAAGTCTAGCTACAGGTGCAAAGGTTTCATCAAAATCGATACCCTCTTGTTGGTTATACCCTTTGGCTACCAACCTAGCTTTATTTCTAGTAATAATGCCGTGTTCATCTAGCTTGTTTTTGAATACCCACTTAGTACCAATTACATTAATATCTTTGATTTTAGGAACTAATTCCCACACTTTATTTCTTTCAAATTGATTAAGCTCATCATGCATGGCACTAACCCAGATATTCATCATTTAATGCTTCTTTAACTGCCTTAGGCTCTATTTGTGAAATGAATGCCATATGATTACAGAATTGATTAAGAGAATGTCTAGTAGATACTCCCTTATTAATTTGCCCGATGACATTGTCTAGAGAGATTTCTTGGGACAATCCACTCTTTAGGAAGCTCTTCCGTAACATCTTCTTCCCGTTCTTCAGTAATTGTTGGAGAATTAGCTTTTGCAGGGTCCACCGATGGATCATCTTCTTCAATAGTACGCCGATCTCGTGTTACTCGGCATGTTTCAACCGATAAGAATTATCAGTTAAATCTTCTTCATCTGCAGTACTCGTTGTTCTATTCTCGCACTACTCGAGGAGATTCATTAAACACAACATGTACCGATTCTTCAACGATTTAAGTCTTAAATTGTAAACTCTATATGCATGACCGTGAGTTGAGTAACCAAGAAAAATTCCTTTATCGATTTTTCATCAAACTTGCCAATATTTTCTTTCCCATTGTTTAAAACGAAACATGTACATCCAAAAACTCTGAAATAGTTTAAGTTGGGTTTTCTTCCTTTGTACAAGTTCATATGGGGTTTTCTTAAGCATGGGTCTAATCAAGACTCTATTCAAAACATGACAAGCAAGTGTTTCCTGCATCTGCCCAAAAGTATTTAGGTAAAGAATTTTCACACAACATTGTTCTAGCAAGTTCTACAATAGATCTGTTTCTTTCTTTCCACAACACCGATCTCGTTGAGGAGTTCTTGGAGCAGAAAAATTGTGTTTTATGCCAAACTTTTCACAAAATGATTCAAACTTTTCATTTACAAATTCTCCACCATTGTCACTTTGAATTGATGTAATAAAATACCCTTTTTCATTATGTAAAACCTTGGCAAGCTTTTTGAAAGATTTGTAAGAATCAGATTTGGCTTTAAGAAAGATAGTCCAGGTAAATCTGGAAAAGTCATCAACAATTACCATGATATAAAGATTACCACCTAGGCTTTTATTCCTTGAAGGACCAACCAAATCCATGTGAAGCAGTTCCAAAGGTTTAGAAGTTGAAACAATATTTTTGTTTGAAAAAGATTTTCTAGTTTGTTTTCCTTTCAAACAAGCTTCACAGATTTTGTCTTTCAAGATCCGAAGCTTAGCAGACCTAAAACTAATTCTTTTGAAATCAGTTTGTCAAGATGTTTAAGATGTATATGAGCAAGTCTTCTATGCCACAACCAAGATTCTTCTTCTTTAGTAAGAAGACAACTTTGAGATGATATAGACTATTTGATATCTAACATGTATATATTGTTTAACCTCTTACCTACCAACATTACCGTATCAGATTCCGGCTCACGGATAAGGCACTTTTCTGGTTTGAAAATGACTTTGTGACCAAGATCACATAACCGACTTATGCTTATCGATTGTGCTTGAGACCTTCAACCGGAAGAACATTGTGAATGATTACTGATTCACCATCACCAATATCTCCGAACCTAGAATTCTTCCTCTCGTTGTTGTCTCCATAAGTCACATGACCTCCATTCTTCAATTTCAACTTCCGGAATTTTGAAATGTCACCTGTCATGTGCCTTGAGCATCCGCTATCTAGATACCAAAGGGACTCTTGTTGCTGTTCCCGAAAGATCTAACATCAAGTATTTGGTACCCTTACGTATTTTGGGTCCTTAGGAGTCAATTTTTCTGTTTAACATGTTTTGGAACCCATCTTTTCCTACCTTGCGGCACAAAATATTTTCTAGCATGATAGAATTTTATAGTATGTCCTTTCTTCATGCAGTAATGACAAGATGAGAAAGGGGATGCCGTTGTTTTTCCGTATGAAAAGAAGTTCAAATATTTTTTAGTTTTTACCCCAATCTTAGGTTTGTACCCGATTCCGAATGTTCAAAAACACAATTTTGAGATCCAAGAAGTGCATCTAAATTCTCTTTACCTTGAGTAAACTTAGACAAAGTTTTAATCAAGTAATCAACCTTATCTTGCAGAATAATACACTTTTCACACTTCTTATTAGCAGCAATATTATTCGCAGATGCATAGATTATATCTAGATGTTCTAAATCTGTTTTGCTTTCTAATAGTTCATTTTCCGAACTTTAACTCTATTTTCTAACCAGCTTATTTAAACCTTTCAACCGATTATTTGTATGAGATAAATTTCTGGCTTCACTATGCATTTCATTGAAAGCATTTAGTAATGTGCTATAATTCATTTCATTCTCTCGTAGGAGTTGAACTTACATGTGATGAAGAGGATTCACAGCCGACCATCAAGCACGGGTTCACCTCCTCACTTTCGGATTCAGAGCTGGAAGATGAATCATTGTCTTGCCAGGCTATATAAGCCTTTTTCCCTTTGTATCTTGATTCTTTCTTGTTCTGATTCTTGGTCTTTTCCGGACAATCACTCTTTATGTGACCCTGTTTACCACAAGAATAACAAGTAATATTATTTTGAACAGATTCAGTCTTTTTATCATTGTACCTTTTTACTTGGCCAATTCTCGTTTCTTTCTTTTAAGAAATTTTCCAAATTTCTTAACCAATAAAGTCAAGTTCTCTCGATTCATCTTCTTCAGATCCACTGTTTTCTTCAATTGTCTTGAGAACAATATTTCTAGTTTTCTTTTCCGCATTCTCTTGTTCTTTGAACCGATTGATTTCCAACTCATGTTCCCTCAACTTACCAAAAAGTGAAGCGGTAGTCATTTCGATCAAGTCTCTTGATTCCGATATTGTTGTCACCTTTGGTTGCCATGTTCTGTCCAAACACTTTAAAATTTTGATGTTCAACTCTTCTTTGTCAAAAGTCTTTCCTAACCCAATTAGATGATTGACTATGTGCATGAACCTTTTCTCGCACATCTGCAATTGTTTCTCCTTGCTGCATTTTAAACAACTCATAGTCCCCGATTAACTCATGCTTTCTTGCCCTTTTCACATCAGACGTTCCTTCATGTGTAACCTCTAAAATTTCCCACATCTCTTTGGCAGAGGCACACTCGAGACACCCCGAAAAACTCATCAAGATTTAAAGCAGAGGTAATAATATTTTTTGCAGTATAATCATATTGAACTTTCCTATTTTCTACATCGCTTAATTCAGCCCAATCTTTTTCGACTACTTTACCATCTACAGTATGAGTTGGTTTGTAAGGACCATTAACAATTGTTTCCCAAATGCCTCTATCAAGAGATTCAATAAATATTTTCATTCTAACCTTCCGAAAGAATAATTCACACCGAAAAAAGTGGAGGCCTGTTTATGGAGGCTCCTTCTAAAAAATTCATCTTTCCCTCAGCCATTGGACCGATTCCTTGAGTAACTTACAAGAACCAGCTCGATGCCAATTGAAAGAATTAATGGTTGAGTTCAAGAGGGGGTGAATTGAACTTTAAAACTTTTTCGCAAATCTTACTTTCTTTTGGAAGAATGAGTTATCTTTATTCAATCTTTGCAAAGGTAATTTGATTTAGACACAAGCACAATTAAAGACAGAAATTAAAAGAGATGAAAGAAGAATATTAACACACAAGTTTATACCTGGTTCACTCTAATCCAGAGCTACATCCAGTTCTTGACAAACCAGTCAAGTTCCACTAATACCAAGTGAAAATTACAACCAAGTAGATACTCACCAATCTACCCCAAGAACTATCTTGCAAAACCCACAAGACGGAATCTTGAAAACCACCCAAGTAACCAAATCCAAGTCATCGTACCAAGTGCAGATTACAATCCAACCTGCACAATCAAACTTTACAAAAGAATATGAAAAGAAAAAACCTGGACTTGAAGTTTCTAATTGTCCAGAACCAATTCTATCAGCACTTTCTCTCTTTGAATGACCACAATTCTGATCACAGCACCTTATGATATGAAAAAGATTCTTGAATGCAGAGAAAGTTACGTATGAAAGTTTCACAGATTGATTTCACAAGTTTTCTCAAGTAGTGTGTTGTATTGTATTTTCAAAAGATAGATCAAATCTGTATATATAGAGTAAATCGGAAAAACAGAACGTTTCATCTGTTAAAACTGTTTTAGAGAGTCAAAAGATAAGTTGGTTAGCAGTAAAACAGGTTTAGAAGAGACTCGATCGATTAAAACGAAGTATGATCGATTAGATCGAGTTATGATCGATCAGAATAAAACTATGATCGATTAGGCTGAGTTATGATCGATTAGAACAAAACTATGATCGATCGGAGTATTATTTCAATCGATTAAAAGATCGGTTCAATCGATTGATTTCATTTAAAGTTCCATTTAATCGATTAAGACATCGATTCAATCGATTGATTTCATTTAAAGTTCCATTTAATCGATTGATTCGAGTTTTAATGGATTAAAACAACTTAATGAAAAATGACAGCACTCTGTTTCAATCGATTGAAAATCATTTCAACAGATTAAATTCCTGCAAACACTTAGTTAAAAAAATAGTCTCTCTGTTTCAACAGATTGAAAAATATTTCAACAGATTGATTTTCTAAAAACTCTTAGATTGAAACAGGTCTTTCTCGTTTCAACAGATTTAAAATCATTTCAACAGATTGAAAATGCGAAACTTGATATTGAAAATTTATTGAGTTATTTTAACTTGTTGATTCTGTGAATCAATCAATTTAATTTTCGATTATGTATGACCATTTATTATGATAAGAGATTTTAACGGATTGAAAATCCTTTTCAACAGCATTAAAAAAACTTTAGTTTATTCTTTTAATATTTAAACGTAAGTCTTTCATGCAGAAAAATGATTTTCAATGAGATGGAACATTTTAAGGTGCTTATCACAAAATATAATGGCCTATCAAGAGATTAAGTGCTTAAGCTTAAAAACCCAATCATCTACACACCCACAACCTAAGTTATATCTATGTCTTCATCAAATCCACCAAGTGCTTCACTTAGGTATAATCATTTTTATCTTTTCTGCTGCATGAGGTTTCTTCACTTAAAATATTTTGCAAAATGCCTCTAAAATCGTTTAAACAAGTTAAAAACAAAGTATTTTGACAAAAGCTTTCTTAAACAAGTTTTTAACTGATACAGTTTTGAAATAACCGATTAAAATCACTTAGAATGTTCAGAGAAGCGTTTTTGCAGTATTTTAATCGATACAACTTGGTTTTAATCGATTAAATCCACTTAACATTCAGGATGATCGATCAGAATGCAATTATGACCGATCAGAATCAGATATGATCGATCAGAATTGAGTAATGACCGATCAGAGATTTTTCAATCGATTAAAACACGTTTCAATCGATTAAAAAACTTAGAAAATTTATACACAACGTTTTAATCGATTAAAACTTATTTTTATCATTTAAAATAACTTGGAAAGTTTTACAAGAAAGTTTTGCAGTATATTAATCGATTGAATCGCGAAACAATCGATTAAATCAAATTAGAAGATTTTTTGTAAAGAGTTTTAATTGATATAAACATTGTCGTATCAGTTAAAACAATCTGTTAAAGAATCAAGAACGTATTAATGGATTAAAAGAAGTTTTAACAGATTAAAACTACACTTTTAACAGATTAAAAGAATCTTTTAACAGATTGATTAAACCAGCAGTTTTGAAAATCTTCTATAAAAATAGTTTGGCTTGAACATTTTAAAAACAACAATTGAACATCAATCTTTAGCAATCAAGCAAGCAAACTTTAGCACTCTTTCAAGAAAGATTTGCGCCAGTTTTTGTGAAGTTCTTTGAAATTCTTTCTTGAGGCAAATTGCTTTCTTTTGAAGAAGAAACACACTGCAAAATTGCATAAAACTGGTTTGAGCATTCTAGTTTCTTCTTTTCAATTCTTTACATTCTTTTTGTATTGTTTGGTGCCTGGAATTGTGGGCACTGGTTTCTCTGCAGCTGGAATTTGGTTGTAGAGGTTGTCAAGAACTGGAATTTGGTTCTTGGTGAAAGGTTAGGTGCAGGATTTGGAATTGTGGTTCTTGTGGTAGATTAAGTGTAAGATTGTAATCTGTAAAACATTTGATCTAGTGGAACCCAGCTGGAATTTGGCTGGAGACTGGACGTAGCCCTGGTATTGGGTGAACCAGTATAAACACCGGTGATATCTTTCTAAACCTTTCTCCTCTTTTAATTCTGTTGCTGCGTTTATTTTTGATTGCTTGCTTTGTGATTCAAGAATAGATCTGAAATCTTATTTTTACAAATAGATAATATGTTATTTGCGGAAAAATTTCAAAGATCAATTCATCCCCCCTCTTGATCTAAAACTACTTTTCTAACAATTGGTCTGTAGAGGCTAGTGCATCAATAATTCTTGTGGCTTGTTCAGCATACACATACATCATGGTTCCTTCTGCTGCAGCATCTAGGAGCATCTTAGTATCAGGTGCAGAAGATGTTCAACTGGGCATTGTCTTCAAATCCATGATTTAGGCACCTCCTTAACAGTGATTTAAATCTCTCTCATGCTTCACAAAAGGTTTCATCCGCTCCTTGTCTGAAAGTAGAAATGTCAAATTTTTCCTTGATGTAGTGAGATGGTCGAAAAAAATTGTTCAAGAACTTCTATTTTACATTACCCCAGCTGGTCAAACTCTGATTAGGATGTGCTTTTAGCCACTCCTTTACCCTGCCAGCCAGTGAAAAAGGAAATAATCTGAAGTATACAGATTAAATATCTCCTTCTTTAAACCCCATGGTGCCAATTAACTCCTAAAAAGTAGACAAATGAATATAGGGATCTTCATTATCCATTCTGGTGAATTGATGAGCACTAATCAAGCTTAAGAAGGCTGACTTCATCTCCAAGGATTGGTTGGATGGTATCGCAATGATGGAGAAGTGTCTCGGACCTTGACCTTGTTGCATACCATAGTCTCCAAGTGTTCTTCTAGGTGGGTTTTCTCTTTCACCCTCAATGTCTTCTATGATTGGGTCTGGTAAGTTGAGTGTGGGAGAAGACTTAACTGATTCTCCTGTTACTTGTTCTTGAGTTTTCCTTCTTCTTTTACCACGATTCCTCCAAGCGGCCTTTTCAATCTCAGGATCAAATTCTAACTGATCTATAGATACATGTCCTCTAAAAAGCATATATGAAAGATCAACTCAAGCAAGAATTGACACAAGACAAACAATAAAAAGAAAATAAAATTTAAAATAACTAAAATAAAATTATTCAAATGCCTTATAAGCTAGACAAAGAATTTCCAAGGAACACCGTTCCTCGACAACTAGCACCGTAAATACTTGTTGATCTTTTGGCAAGCGTACCAATATTATAAATCACAATTCAATATTTCAATTAAATAAAAGTTGATCCCATGAGGAACGATTTCATTGGAAATACCGAATCATAAGCTACTAAGTGTATTGACACAAAAAAAAAATTTCATAAATTTTTGGATTGAAAACAAACGGTAAAAAGCTATAAAATATATTTAGAAAATATGAACTAGGAAAACTTAGGATTAACTTAATTCCTTTTCCCTCCTTTGTATAATGGCTAGGTCAAATTATTAACATCAATTAACCTACCAATGTTGATGTCACATACTTACATCATTCACATTGATTCCTCAAACATGAAATTCATAAGAAAACCTTGTAAACATAGATTCCTCATACATTTAATAGATTTTCCAGCATTAGGTTTAGGGTGTTAAGCACTTAATACATCCATTACCATTCCTAACAATCGACGTAGAAAATATTCTTAACCTAATCAAGGGTTTCAAGATATATTTTCCAATATATATGAACATCCAGGATAAAAGCATTAAACGACACAAAGGATAAGAATAACAACATCAAGAACATAGATTAATATCTCAAAATATCACCAAGATACAAAAGAGTTCAAAGGAAGTGCACACAATCCTAAGAGAATGAAGTTAACCACTCATGATGACCATTACAATGATCCAAATGAAGACGAATTGAAGATGAGTTGAGTTGAAGATTGGATGAAAACTGGAGCAGTTGTCGCGCCTCTCTTCTCAAAACCTCTGATTCCCTTTTTCAAAATGCATCTTATCTTTTTATGGAAAAATTTTGCGTCATTCGCTCAAGCGAAAAATGATGATTTTCGCTCAAAGCGATAATTATTCGCTTGAGCTCTTGAATTCCAGAGAGTTTTAACGTATTTTCGCTCAAGCGAATAATTGTTCGGTTGAGTGAGTGACCTCCGGAGAACTTTAACGTATTTTCACTTAAGCGAGCCTCCGTCTCACGTGGGCGAATCTCGTGCTGAAAATCTTTTTCTTTCTTTCAATTTTTCTTCAATTATCTTGAGAATTATGATCCTTGCTCTTATACTAAGGTATTTTGCAAATTCATCCTATATTAGGAGAAAAATAGATTAAAATTAACATAATTTAAGTGGTTAAATAATAATTAAAATTAAAAATCTTTTAATTTTTTAAATAGGAGAGAGAATGAATTTTTTAAATATTTTCTTACAAATTATTTAAACTAAAAATCTGATTAACTTATTGGAAAAAAATATACTTCAAAATAATTTAAAATATATTTAAAATTTTATTTTAAATAATAATATAATTATTTATTTTAAATAATAATATAATTATTTATTTTAAATAATAATATAATTATTTATTTTAAATAATAATATAATTATTTATTTTAAATAATAATATAATTATTTATTTTAAATAATAATTTAATTATTTATTTTAAATAATAATTTAATTATTTATTTTAAATAATAATTTAATTATTTATTTTAAATAATAATTTAATTATTTATTTTAAATTAAAATAAATATTTTAAAAATTATATGAAAGTGAAAAATAATTGATTAGATAATCGTCTATCGGTAAATTAAAAATATATAAAAATAGTAAAAATAATTATTTTTAAAATATTAAATTTTACAATATTTATCATAAAAAATTATAATTAATTAAAAAACTATTTATAATTTTTAAAATATTTAAATATATTAAAAAATTTATTTTATCTTAAAATATATGTTTTATTTAAATATTTAAATACATTTTGTTTTTAAAAATGTGTTTTATTTTTTGAGTTATGGTAAAAATTTAATTATATAGGAAAATAAAATTGTACGAGAGAAAATAAGTATAAATTGAAAAAAAAAACTTAATAAATTCGTATATTTTAAATGAATATAATACAAGTGAATATGACGTAGTAATAATAATGTCTCCATGCAAGTCGTATAACTAATACCGTGAAAGAAGCCAAGCAAACCTTGAATGAGATTCTACATTTGGACGAACAAAAACTCAATTTATGCCTATGTGCAGAATATACGTTGATATAAGAGGCACGTAAAGTTTATCATTTCTATTTTAGAAACAAAAAGTTATTGACACTTTGTTCGAGGACAAGTCCCATCACTACTAGTTGGATTTAAAGGTATTTAGTTAAATTTTTTTTTATACGTTTTTTTTTATGATGAATTAAAATTCTGAAAGGAAACTTACTTCCAGACTATAATTATTTTATTATAACGATATGGGAACACTTTTCATTCGAAATCAATGAAATTTCAGTTTAATATTTAGTTTATTGTTAAGCATTTTTTTTAGGTGGAGTGCACAAGTTCTAGACAAATTCTAGGCTTTTGGGTATCTCAAGTGGAGCTTCGTGGATAGAAAGGTTGCGCCTCAAGATTTAATTATCATTAAATAAATATATTTATGATTTTTTTTAAATAATACAATAACTTATTAAATAAAAAATTATTTTATGTTTTATAATTTATATTTTTTATATTTTTTTATTATTTATTAACCATATATTATTTCACTTTTAAAATCATTGATCACCTCGTTATGAAAAGATTTTTATCTTACGCAAACAAGGTCAGACCTTCCCACACAACATTAGTAAATAGAATTGCACACTCAAATTGCAGAACTATTCCCGAAAATTAAAAGAAAAACTTTTCAAAGTACTAATTTCAATATTTTTGGAAAATGATATTACAAAATACATTTTTAATTTTTAATGTGTAATAATCTATTAATTTGAGGTGTTTTTATAAAACTATTGTTGGGATGGCAAGCACTTCCAGATGTGGCTAGGAAAAAATTAAATTTTAGTAAATCTAATATAAATTATTTTTAGATCTGTTCTTTAATTTTAATGTATAATATAATTTTATTGTTTGTATTGAATTTTTAGTAATTACATTAATTAAAAAATTATGAGCCTGCATATTATTGATGAACCATATGTATACAATTATATATGCCATTTGGAAGAATGTAATATACAAAATATCTTAGTTATTTTATTATCTATTAACTTTTATGTTTGAATACGTGGATCTTATTAACCAAATGTCGTCAAAGAATTTTTAATGAAGTAATGCAAGGTTAAGATTGATTTATGTCAAAGAGAATTTATCAATTTTATTTAAATTTTAATTTTTAAATGTCAATGTTATGAATAAGAGGGATTTTGAGGTTTTTGTGCAAGTAAATACAAAATAAAAAACTATGAAACTAAATGAAGATAATACACTAACATACTAAATATAGTAAATAGTAAATGAAGGCAAGTAAATGAAAACATTGAGTTTAAACTATGAAAACAATAAAAAAAGTTGTAAAATGCATTAAAAAGTAAATGAAAACTAGTCCATCAAAAGTTGTAAGAATTGCATTAAACCTAAACCTACAAAGTTATTAAATAATTTAAACACTTAAAGAAACATTGAAAACGAAAATTGAAAATAGAAGTCAATGAGAATAGTTAAAAAAAATTATAGGAAGCAAGTGTTTTCTCTATTCATAAACTTGTTTTTATGATTATCATTGATTTCTTGAATTTGTCTTGTAATTACAAAAGAAAATTCATAACAGTTACAAATAATTATAATCTAATTGAAGTAAGTAAACATTGCTCAATTCCTAAATCAATCAATCACTTAAACCTATAAATTATGATGTAGATTGAGACAGTTAATAAATAACCTCAGTTACATTTATTATAATAGATTATAATAAGATAAAATCATTAAGAACCAAATCTAAACCATAGAAAACAAATTTTCGTCGATGAATCAACAACAAAAATGGATTAGAACATGATTGAGGTGTGAAAAACCACTAAAAACTGAAAATAGTAAAGGAAATGGTGTAAGAGAAGAAGAAAAAGATGAAAAATGGTAATTTAGGAGAAGTAAATAGAAACAAAACAAATATGATCTAAAGACAAGTTGAATTGATTATCTTCAAAGCATTGTTCATATAAGAAGCTTCATAGACAGACTTGGAAGCTAAGCATCACAAAGAGAGTAAAATTAGATAGAATTTTAGGATCTAAAACTTGAGAATCAGAAAATTAAACTTAACTTATGTCTTTTGGCCTTCAAAGGTCTATTTATACAACAGTAATCATGTACAAAGCGAGCAAGACCCATCCAAGGCCCATAATTATATAATAACACTCAAAATAGTTTTCTGCAGAATTGAGGTTTTACAATGAATTCGTTTAATGATTCCTTCACTTGCTTTATGGAATTGTTGTTATGTTAGGTACAGGAGATTTGACTTATTCGCTCGACGATTTTGAATTCTCTTAGCGGAAGGTTAAATTTTGGAATGAGTTCTTTGACTAAATTCCCCATGTGTTGAGTAGATTTCCGAGACATAGATTTTATAATTTCTTCAATTTATCACTCCTATGAAAAAAAATATATAATTAGTTAAACTGTAGAATTTAAACAATATTTTAGATACAAAGATATTTATTTCGTTTTTACAAAAACTATGTCAAAAAATAATAATTAATTAAAGAAATATACTAAATATATATAAAACATACTAATAAATTTATTGATAAAATGTGTTTATCAAATAACTCCATACTTTAACCTTTGCATTTCCGAGCAAAGTAAAGTTTACTGAAATAAAAATGAAAATGAAGATGAAATACATTTTATCAATCAATCAAGTTAAAATTAATAATTCAATAATAAAGACTTCACAATCATAATGTTAAAAGAGAAGTATTCTATCAATTTATTCCAAACATATAACAAGTGATCAAGTGTTCATCATAACATAACATAATTAAGATGAGAAATCATCACTTGAATAAATTTAATTGCACTCAATTACTAAAAATGTTTAAGGCAAGTGTTTCTCTCAAATCACTTCTCAAGGATAAGATTAACCATAGGATTGACAAAGTTCTAATTAAATAAAATAGAAACATATGTTAATTAAAGATCAAAAGGTTTTTTTAAAGATTGTAATGAGATTAGGGTCAAGGTATGATATAAACAAAGGGAAAACAAAGCTTAAATATGGACTTAAGAATTAAAGAGAAGAATTGGGGAATGAGCCTTTAAATAAATCACAAAAATACTATACTGGACTAAATATTTCTCATGTCTCATTTCCTTTTCTTTTTTCTTCCTTCGCATTTTTTTTTCATTCATTGAGCGGATTTTTGTGTGTTGAGCAGTTTTTTTTTTCAGATTTTTTCTCATTTAATAATTTAGATTTTGATGAATGGCTTAGCGAAATTTTTGTGCGTTAAGCAAATTTATAACATATTAACATACATTTTATATAATTTACTTTGCATCCTTATAATTATTTTAAATCATTTTCAATAAAATTTTAAAACTTTTCAAAATTTCAAAGTTCAGGAGTAAATATGAGTATTCACTTTCCTTGGCTTGTAATTTCGCTTAGTTAAAAAATTAAATAAGAACATAACACCCAAAGTGGCTAACAAAGGATAAATAGTTATAATGTAGGCTTAAATTTGGCACAAGGCTAATTAGGAAAGAAATTTCCTAAATCATCTCAATAATTGCATATGATCAACTTCAAAAAAAAGAGAAATAAGTGAAGTTCTAAACTTTTTAAATCAAGAGTGAACACTCAATCAAAAATAATTTGTTAAGTGGCAAAAGTTGATGTAATTATGCTTTTAATTGTTATTTAACCACTTAAATTATGTTGATTCTAATATATTTTTCTCCCAATATAGGATGAATTTGCAGAATATCTGGGTACAAGAGCAAGGATCATAATTCTCAAGTTAACTGAAGAAAAATTAGAAAAAATGAAGAAGATTTTCAGCCTAAGAGTCGCTCGAGCGAGACAGACACTCACTTGAGCAAAAATACGTTAAAACTCTCTGGAAGTCACTCGCTCAAGCGAGATGGACGCTCGCTTGAACTAAAAGATGTTAAAGCTCTCGGTAATTCAATCGCTCAAGCAAATAATTCTCGCTTGAGCGAATATCATCATTACTCGCTTGAGCGAACGTTCTGCTTGAGCGAATGACGCGAAATTTTTCTATAAAGAGATAAGATGTGTTTTGAGAAAGGGAGTTGGGGGTTTTGAGAAGAAAGGCGCGACAACTGATTGAGTTTTCGGCCAACCTTCAATTCTTCTTCATTTGGATCATTGTAATGACCATTATGGGCGGCTAACTTCATTCCTTAGGATTGGGTGCACTTCCTTTGAACTCTTTTGTATCTTGGTGATATTTTGAGATATTAATCTATGTTCTTGATGTTGTTATTCTTATTCTTTGTGCTTGTTAATGCTTTTATCCTGGATGTTCATATATATTGGAAAATATATCTTGAAACCCTTGATTAGGTTAAGAATATTTGATACTTTGATTACTATGAATGGTAATGGATTGTTGAATTATTGGCAAGCGTACCAAAATTATCAATTGCAGTATAGTATTTCGATTAAATAAAAGTCGATCTCACGAGGAACGATTTCAATGGAAATTCCCAATTATGCTTACTAAGTAGATTAAAATAGATTGAGTTTTGCAAATAAGAGTTGAATTGAAATTAAATGACAAAGAAATGTAAATTGTTGAGAAAATATCAATTAAAGGTACTTAGGATTGGCTTCCTTCCTTATCCCTCTTTTGTAATGGCTAAATCAATTAAGAACGTCAATTAACCTAACAATGTTGATGTCACCTACTCAAATCATCCATGTTGATTCCTCACATATGAAATTCATAAGAAAACCTAATAAATGTTGATTCCTCACACAATTAACAGATTTTCTAGCATTAGGGTTAGGGTGTTTAAGCAATTGATACATTCATTCCATTCCTGGAAATTAACGTAACAAATATTCTTACCGTGATCTAGGGTTCAAGATATATTTTCCAATCATACCTCAAACAATCAAGAATAAATCATTCCAAAGCATAAAGGATAAGAATAACAACATCAAAGCATAGATTAATATCTCAAAATATCACCATGATACAAAAGAGTTCAAAGGAAGTGCACCGAATCCTAAGAGAATGAAGTTAGCCACTCATGTTGGCCATTACAATGCTCCAATTGATGAAGAAGTGAAGAATTGATGAAAATTAGACAAAACCCTAACAGTAGTCGTGCCTCCTCTCCTCCAAGACTGCTTGCTTTTCTCAAAACACAACTTATCTTTTTATAAGAGAATTTGGGTCGGGCCTTGCATCATTCATTCGCTTAAGCGCTCTTCTTTCTTTCAATTTTACTCCAATTATGATGACAATTATGCTCCTTACTCTTGTATCAAGGTATTCTCAAATTCATCCTATATTGGGAGAAAAATATATTAGAATTAACATAAGTTAAGTGGTTTTATAACAATTCAAGGCATAATTATATCAACCTTTTACCACTTAACAACTCCCCCCAACCTAGAATCTTGCTTGTCCCAAGCAAAGTAGTTTTCCCAAAACAAAATCATCACCTATTATCTCTTTCTCTTCTAGAACCACAACATAAAAATTTTCAGGGGTGATGCTCGCAACTCCAAATGAAAATAGAACACAGAAGCATTCAAGTTATAAAAACCAACAAAGAATAATTAGTCCTCAACTATCCTCAGAGAAGCATGATCTCTCAAATAGAGTTATATATACTCATCTCTAATTCTCACAGGTAAGTGTTTATCTCATTCAATCACTTCATTTAGACAATCCAATATTGATAATCATCTTCAAGCAATCAACAATTGTTAAACAAGACTTAAATCAAAAGGTCTTTTGAGGCTTGTAATGGGGCTGGGCTAATAAAGAATTATTGGTTTTTCTGGGATATACAAAAATATTTGAGAAATTCAACTCATATGAATGATTCTTGATTAACAATTCCTCAAGTCAGGTTTTAAACTATATGCTTTTGTCCCTAACACAATGACAATGAGTTAATAATCTCACAAGTTATTACCCCCCTTTTGACTTTTTTTTTTTTTTTTTTGCTTTTGCATGTATCCTTTTTTTGGCTTTGCAAATTTTTAAGCTTTGCTTTTCTTTTTTCTTTACACTTTTTTTTAACAATAACACCCCAACAATACCTGTAGGACAACAATAGCAATACCCAACAATAAGAAAAATAGTGACATTCATACTCATTTCCTTTCTCAAATATAGGAAGGTAGATAAATAGTGTTTAGGCTTAAGGGTTCTGTTTAAGAAACAATATTGTCTTTTTGGCTCAGAAGGGGTTAAAATGGATGTCCTATAATTAATGCATGGTTGGCTATTTGGCTCTGGGTTATATCTACTACAAAGAAAAAATGCCTTTATCATTTTCAAGTCTTGCTAACATGTAATCACATCAAAGAATCAACCAATATCAGTTATCATCACAAAGTGTTGACACTCAATTTATGTGTTTGTGGTACTCTACTCACCTGCGTTTTGGCTAGCTTCTCCAATTCAGTTAATTCCTAATTTTCCTCATCAATTCCTTTTCACTATCATACTCAATATTCCAAAATCACTTGTTATTGGAAACAATCAAAATTATTTTTCACGTTCTAGATTTGAATTAGACAATAAGCAATAATCTCATATATGGATCTAAAACAAATTATGGGACAACAAGGGTATTCAAAATTTGAAATAAAGCAATTAAAAACAAAGGAATTAAAAACATTAAAAATAAAGTAAGTTTACTCCCTTATTTTCTTCACTTGTCATCTACTCCTTATCTTGTACCTCAGCCTCAGCTGCAGACTTTCTCACCCCCTCCAGAAAAGTTGGACTGTCCCCAGGCCATTGAAGTAAGGCTTCAAAGTCTTGAGGAGAAGTGTACTGTGTACCTAGAGCAATCTTGCAAAGAAAGAACCTAAGGAAGAAAAATGCACAAAAAACTTAAACTGCAAAAAGAAAAAAAAAATTCAAAACATTGGGTTGCCTCCCAGGAGCGCTTGTTTAACGTCTTTTGCTCGACGCCTATTTGCTTTAGGGCTCATGCAGGTGAGTGATCAAGGTGATATATATGCATTCTCCATCCCTTGACTGTCCTTGTGGGAACGAATTTATTCTTTTCATTGCGAATAACCTTACAACTGTCAGAGATTGGATAAATCATACCTGCTTCAGGAGGTTTCAGTACCTTTCTTTGAACAACTTCCTTCATAGTCGAACTAAGATGTCTTTGGGGTTGTGCAACAGGCTTGTAATCTTGTTTTTCAGTTGAGATGGTTAATTCCTCCAAAGTGTCTATTCTGAGACAATCTTTCTTGTCTTCCGGTTGTTGTACAACTTCAAATAGATTAAAATTAACTTCATCATCTCCACTTCTAATTTTCAACTTGCCCATGTCAACATCTATAATTACTTTGGCAGTCTTCATAAATGGCCTTCCCAGGATCAATGGGACTTCCTCATTTTCCTCCATGTCCATAATCACAAAATCAACAGGAAATATGAAGTTATCCACTCTAACTAAAACATCTTCTGCTACTCCATAAGGAATCTTTACAGATCTGTCAGCTAGTTATAATGTCATTCTTGTAGACTTTACTTCCAAGTCTCCTATTCTTTTAAGCATAGACAAAGACATTAGATTTATACTAGCACCCAAATCAAGTAATGACTTACCTACTTGTAACGTCCCAATTGTGACTGGTATAGTGAAACTACCAGGATCCTTGGACTTTTGAGGTAATGATTTCTGAATTATAGCGTTGCATCCTGCTTCTAGCTCCACTGTTTCTGCAGTAAATCTCCTTTTCTTAGTTAACAACTCTTTCATGAATTTTGCATAAGTCGGCATCTGCTCCATAGCTTCCATAAATGGAATATTAATCTGTAAATGTTTGAAAATATCCATGAATCTTGTGAATTGTCTTTCTTTATCTATCTGGGAAGGATGATGAGGATATGGTAAATCCTTCAATTGCGGTATTTGACTCTCATCTTTCTCCCTCTTTTTCTCACTCTTTTTATTTTTCTTTTCTTTTTCAGTATTTTTTTCTTTTTCTATATTCTCTCTTTTATTTTCCTCTTTTTCTCTTTCACACTCATCTTTTTTTTCTTTTAGGATTTCCTTCTCTACATCCAGATTGTCACCAATACCTTCTCCTATAACCTTACCACTTCTTGTAGTTATTGACTTACACTGCTCCTTTGGATTGGTTTGTGTGATAGCTGAAAATTGTCCTTCTTGCTGCTGCTCAGATAGTTGCTTAGTCAGTTGGCCTATCTGGATCTCTATATTTTTGAATGAAGCCTCAGTATTTTTCTGATTAGCCATAATACCTTGCATGAATTTTTCTAAAGTTGCCTCAGTATTTTTCTGATTAGCCATAGTACCTTGCATGAATTTTTCTAAAGTATCCTCCAATTTACTTATTCTGTCAGACACTGAAGGATAATGTTGTTGTTGCTGTTGATATGGAGGTTGCTGAAATGACTGTTGTTGAAATGTAGGTTGTCTAGTAGATGAGCTAACACCTTGTTTCCACCCAAAATTCTGATTCCGATTTTGATTCCCTCTCCATCCTTGTGCAAAATTATTCGATAATTATTGGGATTAGGAAAATTGCCTTGTCTCGCCTTGACTACTACCTTGGACCCCCATATAATTAGCTTCTTCTTGCTGAATGTTACCTTGATAAGAACATTGTTCATTTGCATGATCACCTCCACACACATCACAACTCATCTGTTGATTAAGAATAGATTGTATTGTGTGCATTTGTTGAGGTAATTTCTCTATCTTCTGGTTCAATGCTTCAATTTGTTGCGTTATAAGTTTATTCTGGGCTAAGATAGCATCTGAGCTGTTAAGTTCAAGTACTCCCTTCCTTTGAATTGGATGTCTATTGTAACCCCCTTTACAGATTACATTTATTAATCCTAATTTATTATCTAGGTTAGTAATATTTTCAATATTCATAGAAGGTTAATAGAAAATATACTAAGTGAACAATTAATTTAGGTACGGTTTTATATTAAATCAAGCAACAAGTTCTAGTACAAAGTTTCCAAAATATTACAATTCATGAAGTTATACTTATATGTTATACAATTCCCAACCTAAGCTCTGGATTTTTTTTTTTGCATCTGACATCTATCTCTTGGACTATGTATTCCTGCATCATACGTCACCAACATCTGGGATTGAAATATTTATGGGGTTAGACATTTAATTTTATCCACAACAAATAAAACAAACATTCATACGATAAAATCAACTAATGAAACATTTCTTCTAATAAGTTCCTAACGCATATAAATATACAACCATATGTAATTTAATTTGAAAATTAATTGTGAGAAACAAATTAATCATTCATTGAATCATAATAGAGAATATCATACAAATAATGAATAATCTACAATTTCATCATCCAACATGTTTATGATATGCAAATGTGACTCAAAACGTAAAACTTTAAAATCATGCTTTTGACTCAAAATCTAAAAATTTATTTTTTGACTCAGTGCTCCATGGAGACTCATTTGAGTGTCTAGTGGAACCAGAGCTTAACATCACCCTGTCCGGTGATTCGGCAATGTCCCACTAAACGCGAACAAGTAGACAGTAGTCGAGTGTCGAGTGCACCCGGCGAGCTACCACGGCACGTAATCAAATAAAGACTCGGCCACTTATGGAATTGCCCATGCCCAAACACTCCCTAGACCAGAGGTCCATCCCCATAGACCGGAGGTCCTGTCTTACCTATTCTACTCCCCCATTTACTATCGAAGATTCCGGTAGCTCAATTTTTTAATAATTCATTCTCTGTCTCATTTGGCCAGCCATTTTCATAGTCATATTTCACTACCAGATGCTCTTGATAGTAAATTGACTCACGGAAAATGTAAAAACTCTGTTTTACACATCATTATTCCTACCAACCGTCCTTGGTAGCAACTTAAGAGAAATTTCCAAATACTTTTCTCGTAAAAACTTTTCTCGTGACTTCCGGAAAACATTTCATGCACTATGTTTATGTCTCGTATGAAACAAAACAATCTATCATCAATTAAATACTTAAAAACATCTCCTTCATATATTCAAAATTTTAATTACAATTCATAGTTGTTTTAAGCAAGACAATTTTTATTAATAATTTATTTCATAGGGTTCAGTGTTTTGTCCATATCTTGAGTTCTAGACCTCATTTTAAGATGATTCCAATTGTGTTGGAAAGATAATATAATAATCTATAACTTTGATGAAGGCACTATCCTCAAATTCTAACGTTTATTGAGTCGTTTTCCTAGTAAACAAAGAGGAGGTAATATACTGTTTGACTTTATTTCGATTATACCCTTAACCTTTTTCAAAATTCCATTTATGTCCCTAATATGTGAAATGACTATTTTACCCTTGATCTTTTGCAAAAATTCCCACCTAGTCCTTTCTTCTTCCTTCACTCGCTCAAGCGAGTACACCGGTCGCTTGAGCGAGATGGAACCCGAGAGTCCCCTTTTGTTTGAAGGCTTCGTCGCTCAAGCGAGTACATCGGTCGCTTGAGCGAGTAATGACCCGAGAGTCTCCTTTGTTTGAAGCTTTCGTCGCTCGAGCGAGTACACTTTTCGCTTGAGCGAGACATGACCCTTAGTCCCCTTTGTTTGAAGCTTTCGTCGCTCGAGCGAGTACACTTGTCGCTTGAGCGAGACATGACCGTTAGTCGCTCAAGCGAAGTAATTATCGCTTGAGCGATAAAGAACCCGAGAATCCCAAAATTTCCAGGTATCCTCGCTCAAGCGACATATTTTTCGCTTGAGCGAGTTTTGCAGATTTTCATCAGTTCGCCATTTTCGAAATCCAAGTTTCAAATTTCTCAGCTTCAATCACTCAAATTTGTTCCAAATCAAAATTAAACCATAAATATGTTCAATTTAAGTTAAAAACAACCATTTTATTATATAATTCATCCTTAATTGAAAGAATTTCAACAATATTTCAATCTTTGCAATTGATGAATAGTAATCTCCAATTACAGACATTCGTATGAATAAAACTAAACGTCTAACCCATACCTGATTCCTCAATATCTTATTACTCTCCTAATTTTGTATGCTCCTCCTTTCCTCCTTTCTCTCGAATTCTTCTTCCAAGAATTCTGGTGTCTCTCGGTTTATTCTTCAAGTTGATCGTGAATTGTGTTGGTGTATGTTTCCAGTTTCCTCCTATTTATAAACTTACTCACCGACTTAATTCTTTCTAGGATTTTCTTCATTGTCTTTATTCTCCACCACCTTAATTTAATTCTCGATTCTTCACCGACTTAATTCAAATGTATTTAGGCCACCACCGACCTTCTGTTTCTCTCTTCTTCTTCTTCTTTTTTTTTTTCTAAATATTTATTTACTCATTTATTTAATTTTTATTATTAAGAATTATTATTAAATTATTATTTGACACAATATTAACCTTGGATTTTATTTTATAATTTTCTTAAGACAAAATTACTATAAAAATCATGTTTTATTTTTATAATAACTCTACATAATATTCGGTACATATTTATAACTTACAAAATTTATTTATATAATTGATTACAAAATTTAGGATATTACATCTATCATGTTGGGCCTTTTGGTCTGTAAAAGCTAGTGCATCAATAATTCTGGTGGCATGATCAATTTCTACATCCAACATATATCCTCCTGCTGCAGCCTCTAATAACATCTTTGCATCATGTCGCAAGCCAGTATAGAAATTATTCAATTGAGAAACGTCATCAAATCCATGATTTGGGCAACTTCTCAACAGTGATTTAAATTTCTCCCATGCTTCACAAAATTGTTCATCTGCTCCTTGTCTGAAAGAAGTGATGTCAGATTTTGCTTTGATGTAACGGGATGGTGGGAAAAATCTATTCAGAAACTTCTCTTCTACACTACTCCAATTAGTCAGACTCTGATTAGGATGTTCTTTCAGCCATTCCTTTGCCCTACCTGCCAAAGAAAAAGGAAATAATATCAAATATGCAGATTCAAGATTTGTTGCTCTAAATCTCATGGTACCAATCAACTCATAAAAAGTAGACAAATGAATATAAGGGTTTTCATGATCCAATCCAGTGAATTGATGAGCACTAATCAAGCTTAACAAAGCTGGATTCATTTGCAATGTATGATCATCTGGAATGACAATGCTGGAAAAATGTCTTGGACCTTGCTGCATAGCACAATTTCTAAGAGTTCTTCTAGGTGGATTTGCATTTGGGTTTTGATTTGGATTTATATTGGGATCTGGATTCGAATTCAGATTTGCTCCTTCTTCCGCCATATCTTCTATAATTGGGTCTGGCAAATCAAGTGTGAAAGAAGAATTAGCAGATTCTTTTGTAGTTTGTTCTTGAGTTTCCCTTCTTCTGAAGATACATGTCCTCTTAAACGCATAAATCAAAAGAGTAACTCAAGCAAATATTAACACAAACTAAAAACTAAATAATAATAATAATGATAATAATAATAAAAATAATAATAATAATGATAATACTAATGATAATAATGATAATAATAATAATAATAATGATAATGATAATAATAATAATAATAATAATAATAATAATAATGATAATGATAATAATAATGATAATAATGATAATGATAATGATAATAATAATGATAATAATGATAATGATAATAATGATAATGATAATAATAATAATATTGATAATGATAATGATAATAATAATAATAATAATAATAATAATGATAATAATGATAATAATAATAATACTGATAATGATAATGATAATAATAATAATGATAATAATGATAATAATAATAATAATAATAATAATAATAATAATAATAATGATAATAATAATGATAATGATAATAATGATAATAATGATAATAATAATAATAATAATAATAATAATAATAATAATAATAATAAAACAGAAATAAAAATAAAATACTCAATAAGCTAAACAAAGAATTCTCAAAGAACACCGTTCCCCGGCAACGGCGCCAGAAATACTTGTTGAATTATTGGCAAGCGTACCAAAATTATCAATTGCAGTATAGTATTTCGATTAAATAAAAGTCAATCTCATGAGGAACGGTTTCAATGGAAATTCCCAATTATGCTTACTAAGTAGATTAAAATAGATTGAGTTTTGCAAATAAGAGTTGAATTGAAATTAAATGACAAGGAAATGTAAATTGTTGAGAAAATATCAATTAAAGGTACTTAGGATTGACTTCCTTCCTTATCCCTCTTTTGTAATGACTAAATCAATTAAGAACGTCAATTAACCTAACAATGTTGATGTCACCTACTTAAATCATCCATGTTGATTCCTCACATATGAAATTCATAAGAAAACCTAATAAATGTTGATTCCTCACACAATTAACAGATTTTCTAGCATTAGGGTTAGGGTGTTTAAGCAATTGATACATTCATTCCATTCCTGGAAATTAACGTAACAAATATTCTTACCGTGATCTAGGGTTCAAGATATATTTTCCAATCATACCTCAAACAATCAAGAATAAATCATTCCAAAGCATAAAGGATAAGAATAACAACATCAAAGCATAGATTAATATCTCAAAATATCACCATGATACAAAAGAGTTCAAAGGAAGTGCACTGAATCCTAAGAGAATGAAGTTAGCCACTCATGTTGGCCATTACAATGCTCCAATTGATGAAGAAGTGAAGAATTGATGAAAATTAGACAAAACCCTAACAGTAGTTGTGCCTCCTCTCCTCCAAGACTGCTTGCTTTTCTCAAAACACAACTTATCTTTTTATAAGAGAATTTGGGTCGGGTCTTGCATCATTCATTCGCTTAAGCGCTCTTCTTTCTTTCTATTTTACTCCAATTATGCTGACAATTATGCTCCTTACTCTTGTATCAAGGTATTCTCAAATTCATCCTATATTGTGAGAAAAATATATTAGAATTAACATAAGTTAAGTGGTTTTATAACAATTCAAGGAAATCTATGTTGAGTACTTAACATAGATTATATATTCTCAAAGGTTTTATAACATGGATATATTGAGTGCTTAACACCCTAAACCTAATGCTGGAAAATCTATTGAATGTATGAGGAATCTATGTTTACAAGGTTTTCTTATGAATTTCATGTTTGAGGAATTAATGTGAATGATTTAAGTAGGTGGAATCAACATTGATAGGTTAATTAATGCTGTTAAATTGACCTAGCCAGTATACAAAGGAGGGAAAAGGAAGTAAGTCAATCCTAAGTTCTCATATTTCATCTTTTCTAAATACATTTTATAGCTTTTTACCGTTTGTTTTCAATCCAAAAGTTTATGATAAATCCATTTTGTGTTAATACACTTAGTAAGCATATGATTCGAAATTTCCAGTAAAGTCGTTCCTCGTGGGATCGACTTTTATTTAATTGAAATACTGTACTACGATTAATAATATTGGTACGCTTGCCAAAAGACCAACAAGTATTTCGTTGTTAATGAAGAAGCAGGATTGATTGAAGAATCATTTTTTGAGTATAAGATAGCTAGGTAGTTGTGTGAGTAGTTTGTGTAAAGCCAAATAATATAATCTTTGTTAAAATAAAGAAGGTAGAAGGTAAAAAGATAAAAATAATCAATTATGTTAAAACTAAATATATATTAATCGATTAGACAAGTACTTGATCGATTATATGATTTAAATTCATATTTTTATAACATGCGCTAATAATCGATTTGTGGTCACTTAATTGATTATGTGCCTAAATCTCTATTTTAACATAACATGCTAATAATCAATTATGTTGGTACCTAATCAATTATATGACTTATTTTCAATATGTAACTGCACGCAAATAATCAATTAGATGTTCTGCTAATCGATTATCTGAATTAATTATAACAGATTTTTACTCTATAAAAGGATTAAAACTTTCTTCTATTAAACACATCTTTTAGAAATGATTAAAAAAAGTAGAAAGAATGTTGTAGGCATCAAGAAAAGTGTGTGATTATGTAAAATGCTTTGAATATCAAACTCAAAGAAGAGGTTATTTGGCTATAGGATGCAATGTTCTAAAAGTCTAAGGTGAAATCATTATTGTCTTTCTCTTTGTGAATCTTTTATTGTATTTTCATGTATGTGAGGTGGGCTACATCAAATTAGCTTGAAAATTGTGAGGAGAAACATTTTCAAGTGTTGTGATTTGTGTTTAGATCTTGATTAAAGGTTATTATGGTCAAGATTGTCAAGTTAGGTTGTAATCTAGTTACCAAACAAGTTTTAATGAAAAATCCAAGTAAAGGTTGTTTGGTTAGACAAGATGTAGATTAAAAACTAATTGAATCAGTATAAACTCGTGTTCTTCTCTTTCTTGTTCTCATCTTGATATTCTTGCGATCTTAATACTGTTCTAGTTCTCTTCAATTTGATTATCAGAAAAAGATTTTAAATAATTGATTAGAGTTGAAAAGAATTTGAAAACCCAATTCACCCCCCTCTCGGGTGCGTTTAGACATTCACATTTTCTAACAATTAGCCTCAGAGTTGGGGGTTATCAAAAGTTAATTGATTTTGATCCAAAAAGAATGACTAACATTTCTCAAACTTTTACTAAAGGGGCATCTATAAACAAACCACCTTTATTTTCTGGTTAAAATTATCCATTTTGGAAAATAAGAATGAAGATTTTTCTTGAATCTATTGATAAAGGTGTTTGGGATGCTATTGTTAATGGTCATTTTCAACCAACTAAGATTAAAGATGGTATGACATTAATAAAAGATTTTATTGAATGGACTTCTGATGAAAATTAAAGAGCTCATTTTGATGTTAGAGCTAAGAATATTATTTCTTCTACACTAACACTTGATGAATTCTATAGATCTCTGTTTGTGAAACACCTAAAGAAATGTGGAGTGTTCTTGAAGTCACTCATGAAGGAATTGAGGTAAAGAGAACAATAAAGAATACTCATATTCAAGAGTATGAAATGTTTAGAATGAAGACTGGAGAAAACATATATGATGTGTAGAAAAGATTTACTCATATTGTAAATCATTTGATGGCTCTTAGGAAGATCTTTGATAAAGAAGAATTGAATATCAAGATTCTAAAGAGTTTAGGAAGAAATTGACAACCTAAAGTGACTGTTATTTTAGAATAAAGAGATCTTACAACAATGAATATGGCTACAGTATTTGGGAAGATAAGGGAACATGAATTAGAACTTGGAAGACTGAAAGAAGAAGAAGAAAGCGAAAGAAGACACATTATTGCATTAAAGAATGCTACAAAGAAGAATGATCTTATGCATGGAAATGAAGATGATGATTCTGATACTGAAAACTTGAAATATGCTGGTAAAGAGTTTTTCTAAATTTTTGAAATACAAAAACAAATCTACTGTCAAACCATCAAAAAATAGGAAAAGGGGAATATTCGTACATGTTATGAATGTGGGAAAGCTAGACACATCAAGCCAGATTGTGCAATATTCAAGATGAAGCAGAAACTAGAAGACAAAAAGGAAACCAAGAATTATAAAAAGAAGAAGTCATACATTGCTTGGAAAGCCAATGCTTCAAGTACTTCTAGTGATTCAAATGGAAACACAAATGAAGAAGCAAATTTGTGTTTGATGACAAATACAGAAACATCAAGCAAATTCAGTGTAAGTACCTCTGCATCTAATGATAAAAATAGTTATTATCAATTTTTGGATGCTTTTAATGAAATGCATGATGAAGAAAAAAAATTGGCATATTCTAATAACAAATTTAAGGGTGAAAATAGATGGTTGGAGAATATATTAAAACAGCATGAGAATGAAAATGAAAATCTAAAAACAGAGTTAGAAACCTTAGAAAAGAATAGGAAGAATTTTAATGTGTTAACTTCAAGAAACATTTAGAAAGAATCGAGTATTTTATCAAAATCCTTTCAAAATTTACATTAGGAAAGACAAACTTAGATGTAATATTAAATTCCCAAAGATGCACTTTAAACAGAGAAGGATTTGGTTATAATGCTAATCGATTAGATAAGTCCAAAAGTTTTCTGAATATAAGCAAATCATCATCTATAACATGCTTTTACTATTCTGAGATTGGACATACATCAAAAACTTGTTATTTTAAAAATTATGGTGTCCCAAAAGGAAAATATAAGTGGTTACCTAAAGATAAACTGCATGTAACTAATATGAGAGGACCTAAATTTGATTGGGTGCCTAAATAAGCTTTTTAAATTTTTTTTTGCAGAAAAATCTGGGCATCAAAAACTCAATGTGGTATTTGGATAGTGGATATTCTAGACATATGACAGGTGATTTAAAGAAATTCAAAAACATCATTCTAAAAGCAAATGGATATGTTACTTATGGTGATGACAATAAAGGAAAAATTCTTGGGAATAGTAAGATTGGTAATAAATTTTCCTTAATAATTGAAAATGTACTATTGGTAGAAGGATTAAAGCATTATCTATTAAGCATTAGTCAATTATGTGATAAGGGTTTGAAGGTAATTTTTGTAATAAATCACTGCATAATATGTGACTCTACATCAAATAAAATTGATTTCATTGGAAAAATAATACAAAACATTTATATGATTGATTTTGAGTGCATTACTTTTGAGACTGTTATGTGTTTGATAACTAAAGAAGATGAACCTTGGCTGGGGCACAAAAGACTAGCTCATATACATATGTCTCATCTAAACAAATTGAATTAAAAAGAACTTGTAATTGGTTTGCCAAAAATTAAGTTTGAAAAAGTTAAAACCACTTTTAAATCCAAAATGTATGTTTCAACATGTAAACCATTAGAACTAATTCACATGGATTTGTTTGGACCTTCTAGGATTACAAGTATTAGTGGAAACTACTATGCATTAGTTTTAGTTGATGACTTCTCTAGATTTACTTGGACTCTGTTTATACATTCTAAAAGTGATTCTTTCAAAATTTGTAGAAAATTTGCTATTGTTATTCAAAACAAAATTAATTTGAAAATCAAATCTTTAAGAAGTGATAATGGTGGTGAGTTTTAAAATGAAAAGTTTGAAAATTTTGTAATAATTCAAGCATTTCTCATGATTTTTTTTCACCTATAACACCACAATAAAATGGTGTAGTGCAAAGAAAGAGTAGGTTTCTAGAAGAGATAGCTATAACAATGCTAAATGAAACTATACTAAAATATTTTTGGGCAGATGCAGTAAATCTGCTTGTTATGTTCTAAATAAAATTTTAATTAGACCTATCTTAAAACTAACACCTTATTAACTTTTGAAAGGTAGGAAGCCAAACATATCTTATTTTAAAGTGTTTGGATTTAAATATTTTGTTTTAAATCATGGAAAAAATAATCTTGGAAAATTTGATCTAAAGTTAATGAAGCAATATTTTTAGGATATTCTACAACTAGTAAATCCTATAGAGTATATAATAAGAGAATTTTGACTATTGAGAATCCATGCATGTTATGTTTGATAAAATTGTTAAAGATAGATTGCATGAGTCTAGAAAAAGTGAATATCTTGAAGTTATAGAAGAAGCAACAAGAGAAGCACATATCATTCAAGAAAAAGATGAGCAACAACAAACATATGAACTACCAAAAGAATGGAAATCTCCAAGAGGATTTTCTTTAGAGAACGTAATTGGAGATATATCGATTGGAGTGTCAACTAGAAGACAATCTACTCAGTTTTACATGAATGTAGCTTCTGTGTCTCAAGAAGAACCAAAATTTGTGGAAGAGGCACTCAAATGAACATTGGTTTCTGGAAATGCAAGATGAATTAAATCAGTTCAAAAGGAATGATGTTTGGGAATTGATTCCTAGAAGTTCATCTCATCAAGTTGTTGGAACTAAATGGATGTTTAGGAATACGTTGGATGATACTGGATGTGTTGTGAGAAACAAAGCTAGGTTGATGGCTAAAGGTTATAGTCTAGAAGAAGGTATTGATTATGATAAAACTTTTGCACCAGTAGCCGGATTGGAAGCAATCAGAATTCTGCTAGCTATAACATCTACATTAAACTTCAAACTATATCAAATAAATGTTAAGAGCGCTTTTTTGAATGGCTTTATCAAAGAAGAAGTATATATCGAACAACCTCCTAGATTCACAAATTTTGAATTTCTAGATCACATATTCAAATTGAAGAAAGCACTTCATGGAATGAAATAAACTCCTAGATCTTGGTATGAAAGGTTAAGTCAATTTCTTATTAAAAGCAACTTCAATAGAGGTAAGGTGGACTTAACCTTATTCATTAAAAAAGCTTCTAAGAATTTGTTATTTATACAAATATATGTGGATGACATTATATTTGGATCTGCTAATTATGTTATGTGCAACAAATTTTCAATTAACGTGCAATAGGAATTTGAAATGTCAATGATGGGTGAGCTTACATTCTTTCATGGTTTACAAGTCAAACAAGCTAAAAATGGAATCTTTATACATTAATCCAAGTACTGTGTTGAATTATTGAAGAAATACTCAATTGAAAACTGTAAGGAATCCACAACCCCAATGGCTACAAACTGCTATCTAGACAATGATGTAAATGGTAAGTTAGTTAATCAAATTATGCATCGAGGTATGATTGGATCACTCCTATACTTAACATCTAGTTGTCCTGATATCATGAATAGTGTTTGTGTTTGTGCACGATTTCAATTTGCTCCTAGGGAATCTCACTTAAGTGCTATTAAAAGGATTTTGAAATACTTAAAAGGTACAATAAATCTTGGTTTGTGGTATCCTAGAGGAACTGAACTAGTTTTAACATGTTATAGTGATTCAGATTTTGGGGGATGCAAATAGATAGGAAAAGTACTAGTGGAACCTATCAATTACTGAGATATTCTTTAGTATCATGATATTCTAAGAAACAAGCATGTGTTGCATTATCCACTACTGAAGTTGAATACATAGCTACAGGTAATTATTGTGCTCAATCAATTTGGATTAAGAATTAGTTAGAAGATAATGGGATACATTTAGAAATATTCCTTTGAAATGTGATAACACTAGTGCCATAAATCTAATCAAGAATCCAATTATGCATTTTAGAACAAAACATATAGAAATTAGACATCATTTTATCAAGGATCATGTAATCAAAGGGGATTGTAAAATTGAATATATTAACAGAAATCAACAATTAGCAGATATTTTTACTAAACCTATACCTAGGGAAAGATTTTATACTATTAGAAATGAATTAGGCATATTACACATAAATTGCTCTTATTACAATGTGGTCTCCATAAAGTATGATAGAAATAATCGATTAATATTTGACATAATCGATTAGATCACCTCCAGGATGTTAAAATAATCGATTAATAATAAAAATAATCAATTAAATTAGGACTTTTAGAAATTTACAAGGTGCACTGATAATCGATTATCAACTTATATAATCGATTAAAATAACCTTCTTCATACTCTGGTGCTTGTGTCATCAATCGATTATCCACTTATATAATCGATTATCATACATACATAATTATTTCAATTAAATCCTTTGCACACTACACTTTACCAACTTCATCTACACACTCTCTCATCTTCCTTTAGGCCTCTCTTTCGAAACTCTAGCCTTCATTGCTCATAGATTGATGAGTCCCTAGTTGCCTCAGAGGCGGGAGAGGTCATCCCTAGGAGGATTACTAGAAGCATGACTAGAAGGGAGGCCTCCTCTTTACCTTCCATTTTGAATTTACTTAGTATCTTTACTTAGTATTTTCTTTTTCTAAGTTTTTCACTTATTTTCGCTTTCTTTTTGTAGGCTCACTTTTTGCACCTCCTTTTTGAAGAATACCACCTTTTATTGGTGGAAAAGAAGCCTCGGATCCATAGGATACATGCATGGGCAGCCCAAAGGTGTAAGACACTACTTTTTCATGTCCTACACCCCTTTTTGGAGAGGAAGAAGCTTAGGATGCGGGATTGTTTGGCTTGGGACAACCCAAAAGGAAACCCACCTCTTTTTTCATGTTCTCCACACCCTTAGAGGTATTTTTGGTGGGCTAGAACGAATTTAACATATTTGGACCATGGGGACTCTAGCCTTTAGGTTTAAGTTAAGTTTATGTCTCCTTTTATAATTCCATCTAGCTCCCTCCCCCAAAAGCCTATAAATAGAAGGCTTCCCCTCATGTAATTAGGTTGAACATTTTATGAAAAGTTTGTGAGGTTTCTTAGAGTGTTCCATCTCTTTGAGTGTCTTATCTTGAACCTTGGTTCAAGTGGCGACAACCACCACTTATCTAGGGTGGCTCATCCCCCTAGTGGTGTGCCAACACTCCACCACCACCATAATTCTCTTCTCTTCCTTTTTTCTTCTTTATTTCTTCCCTTCATTTATTTATCCAAGGGGTTGGTCCAATTTTTCAGCCCTTGTCTTTATTCTTTTCTAGTTTCATTCTATCTCTTCCTCCCTCCATAATCCTTGGAAATGAACCTTCACATCTAGATAGGCAACTATCTTAATGTCCAGTGGAAATTTTCCTTGGTTTGCTTACTTTATTGCTTAAAATTCTGCACCTTATCTTCTTACAATTCTGCACCTTACTTTATTTTACATCACATATTTTCTCTTATTGGTCATTTTCTTCCAAATCTTCTTCTTATTACTCTAATCAAATGGCTTCCACTACAAAACCAAAAAGAATGAAGAGAACAACTTCCAAAAGACCTCTAAGAACTACTTCTGCAGAAGGATGGGTCAGTGATGATGAACAGGGGGAGGAGTTTCTCATTCACTAGAAGGAAAGAAGACTAATTACTCATAAGTATCTTTTAGAAACAATGGTTTTCTGTTTCAAGATTTGTTAGTATATCAAGGCCTAGAAAAATTCATTGAGATGAATGGGATGTTTTACCTTGACTTGGTCAAAGATTTTTATTGCAATTTAAAAACTGTCAATTGAGTTATTCAATCTAGAGTCAAAGGGGTAGAAATAGTCCTAGATGAAGAAATATGGAAAAATGTTGTAGGTTTTAGAATAGGAGGAGAAAATGTTATTGGTGGCTTCAAAATCTTTAATAAGCTAGTTGTGTTTAGATCTTGTCTTAGGAACCTAAACACTGCCATAAATTATTCCATTTATAAAAATGGTGGAATGAAAAAAGATGAAAGGTTGTTAGCTTTTGTGATTACTTGGGTTCTTGTTGGTAGGGGGAGCAATCATGCTCAACTAACTTCAGAAGATATGTATATAATACATGCTCTCAAATTAAGATTTCAGATTGACTGACCTGCTATTGTTAGTTAATATGAGGAAGTCATATATGTTTCCTTTATATACATTACCTTATTATGTTTTTCTGTCAAAATTTTTTGAGTATGTTGGTGGAAATGTGGAGGGATAATTATTTACCATCACGAGTCATGCAAATGCAATAGGAAAATCTGCTCTTTCCACATGGGGATGGTTAAGAGAGATGATGGTTGGTTCTTCAAAGATAAGGAATAATTTGTTGATGAAGGAGTAAAACCCATAAATGCAGACTTTCCTGCCTCCTCTGCTAGAAATAATTTTATTGCTTTTGAATAGAGTATGTGATGAGCCATTATTTCCCACATTTTCTTACCTTTCTATACTTATCTTAATTGTTGCATTATGCTTAATTGTCTATTATTAGTGCATTTTCAATTATTAGGCTTCATTGGATTGATAATTCTGTTTACTAATTAATTACAGGTTTCATTGGGTTTAGAATTTAAATTTTGGACTTGAAGAGGTCCTGCCATGTCACTTGCCCATTCATTGTCATTATCATTTATTATTATTATTATTATTATTATTATTATTATTATTATTATTATTATTTTGTATTGTTTTTGGGTCAGATTTGTTTTGGGCCCGAGTTGGTCTTGTGGGGGCAGAATGATCTAGGTTAAAGTGCCCATGCATAGGGGGAATGGGAGGACGTAGCAGAAATGTAGGGTTTTACTTACTGTTTTATGTTGGTTTTTCTTGCACCTTGTTTTGACTGTTCCAGACTCATTAATAGATTAATATAATTCATTTTCATTTTCTGTTGCCATTGCCATTTTACATTTTTCCACTTCTATTCCTTTTTTTTCTGTAGTTCAATTTCTGTCTCAGTTTTAGTTTCGTATTTCAATTTTTGCTGCAATTCATTTTCTGCATTTCATTTTCGTTTTTAATGTCTTGCTATTCCCCTATTTCCATCTTCCATTGTTGTTGTAATTTCGTGTTAATGGATAGCTAAACCTAGAGGGTTGGGCCCTTGAAGGATTGTAATCTCTGTTCAAAGGTTCTCTGCACTTAATGTCCAGTTTAGTTCCTTGTAGTTGATTATCTGCACTGGATCATTAAACGTAAGTCATGCTTAATGAATTCGGGTTTATTGTATCCAGTACCATGAGTTGCTTAATCTTGTGGGGAGAATCGATAACATACACGTTTGCTTAATTCGTGTAAGGAAAGATGAAGCTGGATAGATTTTATGTTATGAACCAAGAACATCAGAGATGCATTCTGTTCAAGGGCCTAATCTGTTTTAATCCGCATTTATATAATCTATTTCTATTCTATTTCATTTAATATGATAAATACCAAAAACCCTCCCCCCGGTTTTTGTTCCATTTCGAAAACTGACAAGCCTTTGATAGAACTTCGTGGTCCTTGGGAGACTGCCTAGGAAGAGCTGCCTAGTACTACATTTAATCACATTATTTGACCGGATACAGCTCCAATCAGTATGTTAGAGAAATTAGATAAAATACATCTTTAGCAATAGGAGAAATATGAGTATTCCTACTTCAGATTTGACAGTTTGGATCATCAGGTATCCTCTATTCTATTGATATTACAACAAGAACAAGATGACAAAAAAAATGAAAAATGAAGGAAGTGATGATCAAGATGACATAACAGTTGACCTATCTTCCAAGTATGATGAATGATTAATATGCTTTCTCTAATAATATGTTAAAATTTTCTTGAACAATTTCTTTGCTGCATTGTAATATTTGACATATTAATTTGCTGGTTTGTAACTACTGATACTTGATAAAATGTTTTTATCTGATATTATATTTGCTATGTTATTACTCTTCCAACTCTATGTTTAACCTTTTTTTATTAAGTCCAAAGGGGGATAAGAGTTATTCAAAGGGTTGTTGTTTTGCTATGCTGGTTGGAGAAGAGTTTATTGAAAAGGCTACTGAAAAATGTTATATGCTTTACTGGTTGGCCATCACCAAAAAAAGGGGGAAATTGTTAATGAAGAAAGAAGATTGATTGAAAAATCACTTTTTGATGATGTCCTTATAAGATAGCTAGGTAGTTGGGTGAGTATTTTGTGTAAATCCAAATAATTTAATCTTTGTTAAAATTAAGAAGGTAGAAGGTAAAAAGAAAAAAATAATCAAATATATTAAAACTAAATCTGTATTAATCGATTAGATAAGTACCTAACCGATTATATGACTTAAATTCATATTTCATAACACGCATTAATAATCGATTATGTGGTCACTTAATCGATTATGTGCCTAAATCTATATTTTGACATAACGCACTAATAATCAATTATGTTGGTATATAATCGATTATATGACTTATTTTTAGTTTTTCACTACACACAAATAATCGATTAGATGTTCTACTAATCGATTATCTTAATTAGTTATAACAAATGTTTACTCTATAAAAGGATGAAAACATTCTTCTATTAAACAAATCTTTTATAAATTATTAAAGCAATTAGAAAGAACGTTGTGGACATCAAGAAAAAGTGTGTGATTCTGTAAAATGTTTTGAAGATCAAACTCAAAGAAGAGGTTATTTGGCCATAGGATGTAGTGTTCTAAAATTCTAAGGTGAAAGCATTCTTGTCTTTCTCTTTGAGAATGTTTTATTGTATTTTAATGTATGTGAGGTAAGCTACATCAAATTAGCTTGAAAATTGCGAGGAGAAACATTTTCAAGTGTTGTGATTTGTGTTTAGATTTTGATTAAGGGTTGTTGTACTCAAGATTGTTAGGTTATAATATGCTTACTAAACAAGTTTTAATGAAAAATCCAAACCAAGGTTGCTTGGTTAGACTGGATGTACATTAAAAAAGAATTGAACCAGTATAAACTCTTGTGTTCTTTTCTTTCTTGTAGTAGACCCCAAATCTTGCCCGACCTCATAATAAAGACCAGAAGACCTCCTTTTCGAAGATGGATGAAGCCCAAGAAGCCATTAGGAGATACTATTAGGCCCTATACTAGGATAGGAGGGATTTTCTGCATGTAAATAAGGATTTTCGCCTTTTAGGGTCGAGACCACCGTCTCGCTTCTCGGGACCGCCGTCTCGCCACTTCTGCAAGTTGAGACCGCCGTCTCGTTTGGCGAGACAAGTGGCGAGATGGCCCTCCCGGTTGGCGGGACGGCCTTCTCGCCATTTTTGCAAGGCGAGACCGTCGTCTCGAATGGCGAGACGGTCATCTCGACCTTGTCAGACGAGACGACCATCTCGACCTGACAGACGCGAATCCCTATAAATAGTCGCGCCTTCACCCTCATTTCACACAGTTCTTCCATTCTCTCTCTTACAACTTCTTCAAATTCTCTTCCTAGAACCCCTCCGAAGCATTTCCGGAGTTTCTGAGAGTTTCTTAGAGATTTTTATAGCATTTTCAAGAGTTTTTCCGGCGTTGTAAAGAGCGAAGGGCTGCCAAAACGCACCCTAGTTCTCAAGAAATTAATCAAAGAGCTTGCTTCGGAGGTTTCTTCTTTCTCTCCTTCTCTTTATTGCCTTTACTTTTATATTTAAATTGCGTAATAGATATTAGGGCCATGTAGTCATTATTTTAATTCTGCAAATAAAAGGGTAAAAACGTCTTTTCGTAAGTTTATTTATTAAAATAGCTGGCCTATGATAGGGAACCCGAAAGGGGCATCGTAAGGGAACTGATACTTCCCTTACACGTAACTAACTCCCTTACCTAAACTCTGGTTTTAACGACCAAAGTTAGTTTTCAAAAACTAACGCCTTTTTACTCCTTTTTCGGTGTTTCTGGTAAAAACATCGATGGGGACTCCATGAGAACCCTTCAAAATTAGTTCTTGGGTTAGCCCGGTTATCGAACAATCCAAGAACGCACTTTCAAAAACCTCGCCTCTAGGTTCAGCCCGGTTATCGGACAACCTAAAGGCGTCGTAACCACACCCATAAAAATGCGAAAATCAAAAGGTCGGAACCATCGCGTGGCTCCGACAGCCTCATTTTGACGGCGGCGACAGATGGCGACTTCACTGGGGAGGCCTAGAGAGTTGATCCCATTTAGTGATGGGTCAGCTTAAATAAATAAACCAAGAAATTACGCTTTTACCCTACCTTGTATTATAACATGTTTTAACAATTGGCTTTAATAACTGTTGTTTGTTTATTTTACGCAATTGTTTGAAATACAAATTGTACACAAACCCTTACACACAACAATTCCCTCTATACTCGGGGGCAAGTGAGAAATCCATAGGGAGTGAGTGGCAGGTACGGTTCGCTGTAGTGATGGCCTTGTGCCCACCAGTGTGATCGGAAACCACCACTCAAGGTAATAACCTTCCTCTTTTGGCACAAAGATTGACTATGGCCTTAGTGCTAAGCATGGTCGGAAGGCTGGAGAGTGGGGACCCTATAATGGGGGCACCTTGGGGGCCTTAGCGTTGGTGAGAACAGTTAGAACCTACCCTTGCCAACGGACTTTTCTGCAGGAAAACCCTACCTCGTGATTAAAACGACTTCTCGCCTGATCGCGGATGAGTGAATTGTGTGTGCATTTGTTTGTTGCATTTGACTGCATAGCATAACCAAACAACGGGAAAATCACCAAAAAACATTTTTGCAATAAACACCCTTATCTCGGACAGTCTACCTTTTAGCTAGCTTGGTTTCAGGTTCTTTGTAAGCTAAGTAGCCACGCAGTCCGACAGAAGAGATAAGGGACGCTAAACATTATTCTTTCGCATAAAACCATTTTATCTCAGACAGTTTGCCTTTTAGCTAGCCTAGTTTCAGGTTCTTTGTAAGCTAAGTAGCCACGCAGTCCAACAGAAGAGATAAAAGGTTATGAATAAACCAAATAAAATAATAATAATAATAATGAATAAAATAATTTTGACAAAGTCGTATCATTCATATCGCATCATGTCATAAGTAAATGCATAAGGAAAGTATGCATACACATCATTTTAATAAATCCCTAAAAAATGAGTCTTAGAAGCGGCTTTTGGGAAAATTACTGGGCCAAATCCCCTTTGGGATTTGCAAATTGATTCTTCACCTTTTTCTCTTCGTTTTGATATGCTGTGCATCCAAATCGGACATCTCAATCAAAAGTTATTGCACTTTGAACATCTATCACCCTTTTTTATCATAAAAAGTCATTTTTTTTAGCACATGCATAAATACATCCATTCTAGGGAGCACTAGATATCCCTAAGACAATGGCGAAAGAGGCCCCGAGCACACCTATGACCTTCGCGACAAGGAAGGGACAAATGTACTAAGGTGTGATGGTAATCCCCATTATACTTGTCAAATCTGTGATAGGGAAGGAACCACTACAACGAGGTGGGTATGGTACCCCACAAAGCGTAAACTTTAAGGAGGATACCTAAGTCATTGTCTTAAGGAATATCCATCTCATAAAACATTCATTTTAAACAATAAAAATCTTTTTGCATTCTAGAAAGCGGCTGGTATTCTTCATGCCCTTATCCGCATACAAAAAAAACACAAAATCCCAAACACTATCATACATCATGTTGGAAAATAAAACATGATAATGTTTAGGAAAAAACAAATACTTGCACACATGCATCCACCAAACTTCATCCTCATAACACACTGTCTAGATGAAATAAATAAAATCGTTTGTTTTCATCATCTCTTCAATCGTCTATTGCATTCATAAATTGCATTCATTCTCACTTTAATAATAATAAGATAATAAAAAGAAAGGATTAGTCGATGTGCTTTCCACGAATCGAAGTAAAATGAAGAGCAAACCTTTTATTGTCAAGTTCTCTCCAACGGTTGATCTGCCTAAGAACGATAATAAGCCTCAAACCGTTGGGTATCCAAGTTAATAAGGAAAAGGGGGCAAGGATGTCGTTACACTTGTTCACCCCATTCATCAAATAAAGTTGTACCGTGGAAACAAGCAGAAACATCACCAATCATTGAGGATATCTCCAACATAGCTGGCATTGGGGGCAAAATTAGAAGTGGAAGAATCTATTCTCCCCAAGGAGCTAAAAGATGATACTCCTACGAATAAAGGAAAAAAATTAAAAAATCAAAGAAAAACATAATCCAAAGAGGAAACTGAAGAGACTTTGGATTTACGACGCTGAGGCAGTTCTTTCAACGCTCCGCCAAAGAGACAAATTCACGGTAGGCAATAAGCTGGTCACGTTTCGAGCTAAAGACGACATTCAGATCATCAATCCGTCTACCCTACCTTGAATGGATGCGGCTGAAGAGGACCTTTGAAATATCTTTTTCCAATATGAAAAGACTTCCCCAACAATATGATGGTGACCTACATGATGAGGAGATATGGATACAGCCCAAACCAAGGGCTCATTAGAAACTTTCAAGGAATAAGGGAGCCACCAGATTTTAAAAAACAATCCTTTGAAGCATTACCCTACAAAGGATCAAGCTGCACGGAGAAAAGGGAAGTCTCCTCTCTGCACCTCAAATCAGATTTTCCCAAAAGGAGGGGTTCAAGCGTCAAAAGCGACATTAGCCATTAGGTGTTCTCCTTCCAATTTTTTAGGGTTTGTAAATCCAATGACTATTAGAGATTACTCCTCAGGGCTAGCCCGACCCCCGAGCATTATAGGGCACATATTTCCCTATTAATTACAAAGAATGTCATTCTTACTATCTGCTTCTCTTCTTGCTATTCATGTCTAAATCACATTAATAACCATGTTTAAACAAACGTTTTCAAATCGTGTCAAAATAATCAAACTGCACTATTCAAAAATAAAAGTCAAATCCATCACTACTGATTGACTAGAAACACAAAATAAGGTTCCACCTTATCATAATAAAGTCGTGTTTCGCCAATGTTGTGCAAAGAGAAAAAAAAATCAAAAGAAGCCCATAGAAGCCGAAAGCCAAAAAGAAAGGGCAAGATACCTGGTAGGAAACCCACCAAAGGGGGGCTACGCAAAAATTAGGGTTACAAAATAAAGTCTGCTAGGATTCCAAAAAAAATAACAAAAAAAGGGGAAACCTAGACAAAAGTTACGACTAGCACAACATCCTAGGCTGAAAACCCAAAGGGCGGACTAGGGAAGTCAATCAGTCATAGCAAGCATCATAGAATAAGACACCATACCATAAACAAAACATTTTTCTAAACTAGCCTAAACACTCTAACCAACCTTGGCTAGTCGTGCTTACAACAACCATTTTTTGTCAAAATAAAACAATTCTAAAACACAAGCCTTTGAATTAAATGTCCTCTTCCTTCTCTTCTCTTGACCCTTACCACTACGACATTCTAGTAATTAGTAGGGAAATGTGGAGATAGTAATCAATAGGAGGATTGACATCCTCAAGGAAAGGGAGGGGCGCACTGACATGGCAAGTCGCTCTGCAATCAACACAATCATTCTTCGGTCATGGAAAAATCGAGATGGCAAAATCGGTAAAGCCTATCCTGTAGACGAAAGCACATAACGTCAGAAGCTCATCAGAAGTAAAAGCACATTTGATTAATCCTTTTGAAATATTAATTAAAATAGCATTGTAGGATGCATATCACGAACATTGCATGTATATGATAGGGTCCTATCTCTCAAAAAAAGAAGAGGAAGGAAAAAAAAGAATAATGTATGTTAGGAGATTCTTAGGCAAAAGTTAAGGTAGCCCGCTAGATCGAAAACCCGCAAAGGGCGGTCTAGGCAAAAGTTAGGGCATTCATAGAAAAGGAAAAATCCCGCTAAGATATCCTAGGCAAAAATTAAGGCAACCCGCTAGACCGAAAACCCCAAAAGGGCGATCTAGGGAAAAGATAGGGCTAAACCAAAAAATGAATAAAAGAGAGGGGCCCTTCATCATAATCATGAAATTCCAGCAGGATACCAGTTACTTCTCTAGATGCATCAAATAAAAGGATAGATTGCATTTAGAGCATCCACACAAGTAGTCGCACAAAACGACTTTGTCAAGGAAAAAAAATGAAAGAAATAAAAAGATAAATAACAAAAAACAAAAAGCATTCATGCATATAAGGAGACTAGCTCCATGTTTATGATTGAAAACATGATCACAAAGACTGAGTCTCCAAATCATGCCCTCAAGAAAATAAAGCAAGTCGTCAATCAAGCGACTCATCAGAATAAGAGCTCTCGAAAATCAAGAGCTCCAGCTACCATCCTTCTATCCAGAAAAAAAGGCACATATAAGAAGTCTTCAAACATTGCTCTCTCTCAAGAAAAAAGAGCGAGTTGTCATCATCAAATAAGCTCAGAAGAAATAAGAAGCTTCCAGAAGGAAAAGCTCCGACATTTTCCCTTCCACCCAATAAAAGGAAGGCATAACCATCAAAGAAAGAAAAGCCAACGGAAAGGCTTAGTCATCCCCAAGCGGATCCTTGCCTACTCCAAAAGGCAAACCAAAAATACTCCTCACGACTCAGCATTACCACCACATGAGTCATCGAGCACACTCAACCAAATCTCCACCACATTTCCCAATGGAGAATAAAGGCTTCAAGAGCCCATCTCACTTAACTGCAGTAAAAAGAATTTTAAAATATTTAAAAGGAACTACTGGTTTTGGTTTATGGTATCCATCTGAAGCTTTTCCTAGTTTAATAGGTTATTCTAATGCTGATTATGGTGGATGTAAAATAGATAGAAAGAGTACTAGTGGAACATGTCACTTATTAGGATCATCATTAGTGTCTTGGCATTCTAAGAAACAAGCATGTGTTGCTTTATCCACTACTGAAGCTGAATATATTGCTGCTGGTAATTGCTATGCTAAAATTTTGTGGTGAAACAACAATTAGAAGACTATAGTATCTTTTTATGTGACATTCCATTAATGTGTGATAATACAAGTGCAATAAATCTTACTAAAAATCCAGTAATGCATTCTAGGACTAAGCATATAGAGATTAGCCATCACTTCTTAAGAGATCATATTAGCAAAGGAAACTGTAAAATTGAATATGTCGATACAAAGCATCAATTAGTGGATATATTTACTAAACCTCTTCCCAAGGATAGATTCTATGATATTAGAAGAGACTTAGGAATATTAGAAATAGCTTAAACTCTGCTTAATTAATCAGTTTTTGCATGTTTGTAATGTTATAATCGATTAAGTAGGGTATTAATAGATTATCATGTGTCTTAACCTCAAAAATTTGATGATCTCTCTGGAATAATCGATTATCTGCACCTAAATGTCCAAAATCTGAAGTTACTCTCTGGAATAATCGACTATTTCAAGTTTTAATCGATTAACTACTGATTTAATTGATTAACAGGTTGATTTAATCGATTAAATGTGTCTGTTGCTGGTTGAATCGATTATTTCAAGTTTTAATCGATTAAACTGGGTAGTTTTTGTGAACTAGTCGTTTTCAATGGCTCTTTTGGCTCCTCTTCACTGCCAAGTGACCGTTTATGACCGTTCCACACTTAGTTTATATATAGGAAGCCTTCATTTCATTTCCCCACACCTCAAACTCTTGAATCCAATCATTCTATCATCATTCAAGCCTTCTTGCCTTCTCTTAACCTCACTTGTCTTCCATAACTCTCTTGTTTTTCTACAAAATCCTAAAATGGCCTCATCTTCTCGTGCTAAAATTCCCACTAGAAGAAGATCTGCTCCTGCCTCTCATCCCCGTCCTAATTTTGTCGAAGGATGGATCTCCGATGATGAGGGCCGTCAGGAATTTCTCAACTTTTGGGAGGAAAGAGGTATACTTACTCCAAAATTCAATATTGGTGATCAATTCATAAATAGAGGATTCAATTTTCCAAATCCTCTTGAAATTCAAGGCGTTCTCCCTTTTATCCAAATGCAAGGTACGTACTACCCTGATTTAGTTAGGGTATTTTATTCTCGTTTCAAATTTAGGGATCAAGTAGCAACTTCTCGTGTCAAGGGTGTAACTATCATCCTTGATGATGACATATGGGAAAACGTTGCACATTTTCCTGTAAGAGATGATGCAATTAACATTTTTGCGGAGTTAGATGATTTTGACAGGATTATGGCTTATCGGTCTTTTCTCCGCAACCCCTCCATGGATATTGGGCGTCTTCTTCTAGCTAGCCCATTAAAGAAGGAGGAACGTCTGCTTCTACATCTACTTGTTTGGATCTTATGTCCCCGGGAAACCAATCATGCCCAATGCTCTTCCATAGATCTTCGAATTATTCATGCAATCATGAATAATGAACCAATCGATTAGGGCAACCTTGTCACAATGACCATGTTGAAGGAGAAACGTCATCCTACTTTTAAAATTCCCTATGCTCTTCTTATCTCTCGCATTTTAGAGTATAAAGGAGTGAATGTTAAAGGGGAACAAAAGGTAGGAACCACAAACTTAAACCGAATGCTTGATAATACGCTGACTCAACTTTAAATGGTGCAATTCAACAACATTTATGTTCACAAAGACGATGTTCCAAACATGGATGACAATGCTGAAGATTCTGACGAAGAGATGCCTCCTGCTGCTGAGTTTCCCTTCGAACAAGTTCATCATGCTGGAACATCTTCTTTTGCCCCTCCTGCATCCCGGCAATCTATGGAAGAGATGTTGTTTGATATGAATCAGAAAATGCAAGAATTTTTCACCCTTTCTGAAGTACGGCATGAGGAAATCATTCGCCGTATCTCTGACGTACATGATACGGTCTGTAATCTAGAGGATAGGTTTGACGCTCAGTTTAATAGCAATGCCAGTGAAGAGTTTTGATCTTTTCCACATATATCTGTGTTTGTAATGACTTTACTTTATGCAATAAAATTGGTATTTTCTTTGTTTTGTTTGAGGGGGAGTTATTTTTTTTATTATGCATCTATTGAGGGGGAGCTTTCAATTTTTTGATTATAATCAAAATAGGGGGAGAAATTTATTTAAAGCCTATTTTTATTAAATTTAAATATTATCTGGTATGTTTAATGTTTTTGTTACTGTGACAGATAAAACAGGTTATTACAGCGCTTTAAAAGAAAATTTTTATTATCATAAAAAAGGGGGAGATTGTTGAAACATGCAAGGTTATGAATGTTGATCATACATGGATATGAAGCCTGTAGATTTTGATAATGATTCAAGAACAAAGGACGTAAAGATTTGAAGACTTGTAATATAATGTAATAATTCTGTTTTGATGATTTTGAGTCTGTAATATTAGAGTCTAAGATAGCTGGCACATAGTCTAGTCTTTAGAAGCTTCAAAAACTCATTTTTTATCATAAACACACTGGATTAATCGATTAAAAGGCAGGATAATCGATTATTACAGAGAGAAAAACCATTTTCTGTATCAGCTCTCTGGAATAATCGATTAACACTCCAGTTAATCGATTAACAGGGCAATTAATCGGTTAAAACGCGTAGTTATGGGTCCCTATTGATTTTGGCTCTGTAATAATCGATTAACACTCAAGATAATCAATTATTTCAGTCAGATATGCATTTTAAATTTTAAAATTGGACCAAGTTTTGAAAACCCTAGTCCCAATTCACCAGGTTTCGAAATTCCCCAATTCCCAAACCCTAATCTGTCTACTTAAGGTTCTCTGTAAATTGAACAACCTTTTTCAAACAAAAGTTTAGAGATGTGACTGCCAGAGAACTGTTTGATGGAGGAAAAAGGGGCTTTTGGAACCTAGTGTGGGCTAGAAGCGATAAGAATCACTAAGTGGGTTTTCTTGGTGGATTGTAAGATGTGTCGTCTCTAGGGAAAGTTGTTCTTCATCTCTTGTGTGACTCAAGAGAGGTGTTTTCGTTACCTTATCTTTTCAATTGTTATCTGTTTGTAAAACTGTGATTATAGTGGCAGCGTTAATCCTCTGTTTGAGTGATTAGCAACTGGACGTAGGGTCTTTGATCCGAACCAGTATAAATCTTCTGTGTAAGACTCTATCCTTGCTCTATTTATGTTTACACAACATTTTAATCGGTAAATTTTGGACAAATTTTTATTAAGAAACCAATTCAACCCCCCCTCTTGGTTTTTTGTCTGGACACGCAAACATTCCGCTGTGCGATTCTAACAGTTTAAAGAATATCAAGATATGTATGAAGGTTTTACGAAGTTATCTAAGAAATACAATGCACTTAGGCAAAAGTTTAATGCATTAGAAAATATTGTTGGTATTCTTGAAAAAGAAAATGAGTGCTTAAAGAAAGATGTAGAGAAATTTAAAACTTTGTCTAAAAATAAAGAAGTTGCTAAACCTTGTGAAAATTGTAATCTTTTGGAAAATGAGATTTTCAAGTTAGAGAAAATAATAAGCAAGTTTTCAAAATCTTCTGAAAATATTGATTCTATATTAGGTTATCAAAGAGGGAATTCTAGCAAAGTTGGACTTGGTTACAAACCCAAAGAAAGTCTAGAACCTCATAAAACTATTTTTGTGAAAGAGTCAAGGAAAACAGATGTGAAACCAGTTTCAAAAACTTTAAGAAACTCATTTAGACCTTTTCAAAGAAAACCAACATGTTTTTATTGCATGAAATTAGGTCATACATCAAATAGATGTTACATAAAACATTTTGGCATATCTAAAGGCAAATATGAATAGGTGCCTAAAGGAACAAAGCATTTATACATGTCTAGATGATAATTTGAGCATCTAATTGATTATCAGAATTGGAAATCTTTTCTTGTTGTCATAATCAATTATGTTGAAAGTTTGAATTTTGAAAGTTTGAATTTATAAAAATTTGAAATTATTAAAGTTTGAAATTTTGTAGTTTGAGATTCTTGAAATTTGAAATTTTGCAATTTGAGATTTTTGAAATTTGAAATTTTTGCAGTTTGAGATTTTTGAAATTGAATTTGAATTGGAATTTGAAATTTGAATTTGAAATTTGAAATTTGGGATTAGAAATTTGAATTTGAAATTTGGAATTTGTTGGAATTTGAATTTGAAATTTGAAATTTGTTGCAATTTGAATTTGAAATTTGAAATCTGGAATATGAGTGCATTTGAATTTGAAAGCTGCCTAAATAAGAATACTGCAATTGGGGGAAACTACTGCATTTCATTCCATTATCTCTATAATCATTCTATTCCCCTATCTTTCTCTCTCTTTATTTATCTTGGGTATCCTAGATATTACCTCCTTAATATGATATTCTTCTCTATGACACTTTGTAATGCATTATCTTCTCAACCTTGATTTATGTACTAATATGTGCAAATTTTTCTCAGTTTCTATTGCAATATTTTTCATAATTGTCAATGAAACAGGGAGATATTTTGATGATATTAATCGGTGTAAAACAGGGGGAGATTTTTTCTCTTATAATATTTTTCATAATTATTAATGAAACAGGGAGATATTTTGATGATATTAATCTGTGTGAAACACGGGAGATTTTTTTCTCTTATAATATTTTTTTATGATTATCAATGAAACAGGGGGATATTTTTTTATGAATTAAAATCTGTGTGAAATTATTTCCTATCTCTAAATTAAACAAGGGGAGTTAAGAGAAGTCTTTGCTCATATGAGTTAGGGGGAGTCTTGTTATTAATATATCCGGGGGAAGATTAAGAGACTCTGACACTTGATACAAATTTGTGCTAATCTTGAGCTGGCTATATAGAGTCAAGCATTTTAATTTATTTCAGGTGTTTCCTTGATCATCATCAAAATGGGGGAGATTGAAAGCAATGAGGGGGAGATTGATGGAAATGTCCCTACATTCCCAAGAGATGATTTTGATGATGATTCAAGTCAACACCATTCAAGATGAATTAAGGACAAGCTGAATTTATGATGTTGGTGACAATGTGAAACATTTCCCTACATGTCCAAGATATGTTTTTGATAAAGATGATGATTCAAGCAAGCCCAAGATTATTCCTGAAGACTAGATAGAGTCTTAGAATACTGGATATGGAGGTACAAGTTGATGAAGTAATATTATGCATAAGCCTCCAAAGCACAAGTGTGATAAAATTCATAACATGATATTTTTCACTATCATAATCAATTATGATGCATCAGAAATGGAAAAATGATATTTTCTCTCATAATTGATTATACTGGTAACATAATCAATTATGGCAATTCAAATTTGAAAAATATATCTGTTTTGAAGGATAAATGTTTTTGAATATATCCTGATTTTTATTCACAAAAATATTAATGTTCAACGACCATTTTTTGATGTTATTTTTCTATTTAATTAAGTTTTGATGAAAAATCAAAAACACAATTACAGAATTCGAAAATACAATTTACATTCAATCAGTTTTGAGAAAAGAATTCTGAGCAAGGCAACAGAGATATTTTACACCTTCTGAGAAAACCCTCTTCTCTACTGCCTTTTGTCTCTCATTGTTAATCACACTTATTCTTGGAGATTGACATTCTACAGGCTTCTACAATTTGTTGTCTCCATTACCTAGGTGTGACTGTTCTTATTTTTATTACCTTCATCCTTTTTTGTATTGGTGGAAAAGGAGGTGTTTTTCATCCCTAGTGTGATTCTAGGGAGGTGTTCATCCTTAGTGAGATTCTAAGGCGGAGTTTTCATCCTTTGATTTTTTCAAAGTAGGTTTCCATCCCTAGTATCATTCTAGGGAGGTGTTCATCCTTAGTGGGATTCTAAGGAGGTGTTTTCATCCTTTGATTTGTTCAAAGGAGGTTTTCATCCCTAGTGTGATTCTAGGGAGGTGTTCATCCTTAGTGGGATTCTAAGGAGGTGCTTTTCATCCTTTGATTTGTTCAGAGGAGGTGTTCATGCCTAGTGGGATTCTAGGGAGGTGTTCATCTTTAGTGAGTTTCTATGAAGGTGATTGTCTTTTTAATTAGTTTACTTTTTACTGGTTCTTCTGCTGAGTTGATTGTAATTTGTAAATTGAATTTGAAAGATAGTGAATTGGGAGTCACTCTTGTGTTAAGAGTTGACTAGGAACTGGATGTAGGGTTGGTTATACCCAAACCAGTATAAATCTCTGTGTGCTCTTCTCTTTTCCTTATCTCTTTCTCTTTTCTTGATTATATTATTGCTTCCGCTTTATCTGTATTCAAACAAATTATTGACTCAAAAATAAATTTTTAATTTGACATCTATTTTAATTTGTGCATATATTAACCCCCCCCCCCCCTCTAGATTTCATTTGTCTAACAATTGGCTTCAAGATGCTCATCAGGAAAAGAATTGAAAATTACATTATCATCCAAAATATTCTCAATTCTACTTAAATGATCTACAATAAGATTTTGAGAACCACATCTATCTTTAATAATTAAATCAAATTCTTGTAATTAAAACATCAATCTAATTAATCTAGGCTTAAAACCATTCTTTTTCAACAAATATTTAAGTTTTGCATAATCAGTATAAACAATAACTATAGAATGAACCTTGTTAGAATCGCGCAGCGGAATGTTTGCGTGTACGGACAAAAACCAAGAGGGGGGGGGGGTGAATTGGTTTCTTAACAAAAATTAGGGTTTTAAAATTTTCCCCAAATTTTACCGATTAAAATGCTGTGTAAACGTAAATAGAGCAAGGATAGAGTCTTACACAAAAGATTTATACTGGTTTGGATCAAAAGACCCTACGTCTAGTTGCTAATCACTCAAATAGAGGATTAATGTTGTCACTATAATCAAGTTTTACAAACAGATAACAATTGAAAAGATAAGGTAACGAAAACACCTCTCTTGAGTCACATAAGAGATGAAGAACAGTTTTCCCTAGAGACGACACAACACACAATCCACCAAGAAAACCCACTTAGTGATTCTTATCGCTTCTAGCCCACACTAGGTTCCAAAAGCCCCTTTTTCCTCCAACAAACAGTTTTCTGGTAGTCACAACTCTCAACTTTTGTTTGAAAAAGGTTGTTCACTTTGCAGAGAGCCTTAGAGAACCTTAAGTAGACAGATTAGGGTTTGGGAATTGGGGATTTTCGAAACCTGGTGAATTGGGGATTTTCAAAACCTGGTGAATTGGGACTAGGGTTTTCGAAACTTGGTCCAATTTTGAAATTTAAAATGCATATCTGACTGAAATAATTGATTATCTTGAGTGTTAATCGATTAGTACAGAGCCAAAATCAACAGGAACCCATAACCACGCATTTTAATCGATTAATTGCCCTGTTAATCGATTAATAGGCCTGTTAACCGATTAACAAGAGTGTTAATCGATTATTCCAGAGAGCTGATACAGAAAATGGTTTTTCTCTCTGTAATAATCGATTATCCTGCCTTTTAATCGATTAATCCAGTGCGTTTTTGATAAAAATGAGTTTTTGAAGCTTCTAAAGAGTAGACTATGTGCTGACTATCTTAGACTCTAATATTACAGACTCAAAATCATCAAAAACAGAGTTATTACATTATATTACAAGTCTTCAAATCTTTACTTCCTTTGTTCTTGAATCATCATCAAAATCTACAGGCTTCATACCCATGTATGTTCAACATTCAAAACCTTGTAAGTTTCAACAATCTCCCCCTTTTTTATGATGATCAAAATTTTCTTTTAAAGAGCTGTAATAACCTGTTTTATCTGTCATACTAACAAAAACATTAAACATACCAGATAATATTTAAATTTCATAAACATAGGCTTTAAATAAATTTCTGCCCCTATTTTGATTATAATAAAAAAGAATTGAAAAACTCCCGCTCAATAGATGCAACGAAAATACCAATTTTATTTCATTAAGTAAAGACATTACAAACAAAGATATATGTGGAAGAGATCAAAACTCTTCACTAGCATCGCTATTAAACTGAGAGTCAGACATATCATCTAGATTATAGACCCTGTCAGATATACGGCGAATGATTTCCTCATACCGTACTTCAGAAAGAGTGAAAAATTCCTGCATCTTTTGATTCATATCAAACAACATCTCTTCCATAGATTGTCGGGATGCAGGAGGGGCAAAAGAAGATGTTCCAGCATGATGAACATGTTCAGAGGGAAACTCAGCAGCAGGAGGCATCTCTTTGTCAGAATCTTTAGCATTGTCATCCATGTTTGGAACGTCATCTTTATGAACATAAATGTTGTTGACTCGCACCATTTGAAGTTGAGTCAGCGTAATATCAAGCATTTGGTTTAAGTTTGTGGTTCTTACTGTTAGAATCGCGTAGCGGAATGATCGCGTGGTCGGACAAAAACCAAGAGGGGGGGTGAATTGGTTTCTTAATAAAAATTAGGTTTTCAAAATTTCCCCAAATTTTACCGATTAAAAATTGTGTAAATGTAAATAGAGAAGAGAAGAGAATCTTACATAGGAGATTTATACTGGTTCGGATCAAAAGACCCTACGTCCAGTTGCTAATCACTCAACAGAGGATTAACGCTGTCACTATAAACAAGTTGTTACAAACAGATTACAATTGAAAAGATAAAGATACGAAAACACCTCTCTTGAAATCCACAAGAGATGATGAACAATTCCCTAGAGACGGCACAACACACAATCCACTAAGAACTCCACTTAGTGATTCTTATCGCTTCTAGCCCACACCAGGTTCCAAAAGCCCCTTTTCCTTGCAACAAACAGTTCTCTGGCACTCACAGCACTTAACTTTTGTATGGAAAAGGTTGTTCTTCTTTTCTGAGTGCCAAAGAAGAGTTTAAGTAGAGAAATTAGGGTTTAGGAATTGGGGATTTCGAAACTAGGGTTCTTGGTAATTGGGTTTTCGAAAATAGGGTTAATTTGAAGTTTAAAATCAAAAACAGACTGAAATAATCGATTAAATGGAGTTATAATCGATTAAAACAGAGCCAAAAACAACAGAACCCAAAACCTCTCTGTTTTAATCGATTATTAGGCGTTTTAATCGATTATCAGACGTAATAATCGATTATTTTGAAGTTTAATCGATTAAAGCAGTGAGTTTATACAGAAAATGGTTTTCTCACTGTTTTAATCGATTATTTCCCTATATAATCGATTAAAGCCGAGCCTGGATGATATATTTGGGCTTTTTGAAGCTTCTAAGGTGCAGACTATGAACTGGCTATCTTAAACTCTAATATTACAGACTCAATCTAATTAAAATAGAGTTATTACAATACAAAACAAGTCTTCAACACACTAAGTCTTTGAGTTCTTGGATCATCATCAAAATCAGCAATCTTCATGTTCATCAAGTGCAATATCAAGTCCTTGAATGTTCAACAATCTCCCTCTTTTTGATGATGATCAAAATTATCTTTTAAAGCCCTTGTAATAACCTATTTTATCTGTCATACTAACAAACACATCAAACATACCAGATAATATTTAAATGTAATTCATAAGAGGCTTTAAATTTTTCTCCCCCTATTTTGATTATAATCAAAAAGCGCTCTGCAATAACAATCATAAGAGCTCCCCCTCAAAATATGCATAAGTTGAAGATAACTCCCCCTCAATCAAAGCAATAACAAAACATCATATTTTATTTCAGAAATGTCAATATAGTACATCACAAGAAAAGAAAACAAACAACAAATTTAAAATTCTTCACTATCATCATCATTAAAGTGTGCATTAAATTTATTTTCTAAACGGCACACTTTATCATCTACATCAGATATACGGCGAATTAATTCCTCATGCCGTACTCCAGAAAAAGTGAAGAATGATTGCATCCTCTGATTCATGTCAGATAACATGTCTTCCATGGATTGTCGAGGTTCTTGATGAGTAGAGGAAGTTCCAACACCTTGGATTTGGTCCGAGGGAAACTCAGCAGCTGGGGGCATATCTTCATCAGAATCATCATTAGCATCCCATTGATTTGGAACGTCATCTTTGTGAACATAAATATCATTGACTCGCACCATTTGGAGTTGAATCAATGTGCTGTCCAACATGCGGTGTAAGTTGTTTGTTCTAATTGCTTGTTCACCTTCAACATTCACTCCTTTATATTCAAGAATACGGGACACAAGGAGGGCATATGGAATTTTGAAGGTGGAATGACGTTTTGCTTTAAGCATGGTCATTGTGACAAGAACACCCCAATCTAAAGGTTCATTATTTATTATGGCATGAATAATTCGAAGATCAATGGAAGAGAATTGGGCATGATTCATAGCCCGGGGACATAAGATCCATACAAGTAAATGTAGAAGCATGCGTTCTTCCTTCTTTAAAGGTCCAGCATGAAGGATACGTCCAATCTCCATTGAGGGATTCTGCAGAAAAGAGCGATAAGCTAGGAACCTGTCAAAGTCATCTAGCTCACCATATACGTTAATAGCATCTTCTCTAATTGGAAAGTGAGCAACATTCTCCCAAATATCATCATCAAGAATTATTGTAACCCCTTTTACACGAGATGTAGCAATTTGATCTCTAAATTTGAATCTAGAGTGGAATACCCTAACTAAGTCAGGATAGTACGTACCTTGCATTTGGATAAACGGGAGAACTCCTTGAATTTCAAGAAGATTTGGAAAATTGAATCCCCTATGAATGAATTGCTCACCTATAAGAAATTTGGGAGAAATAATAGCCTTTTCCTTCCAGTAGGTTAGAACTTCTTGTTGGCCATCTGCATCAGAGATCCATCCTTCTACAGAATTAGGATGGGGATGAGAGGAGGGTGCAGATCTTCTTCTAGTTGGGATCTTAGGGCGAGAAGATGAGGCCATTTGAAATAGTAGATGAATATCAAGAAAATTTAGAAGGACAAGTGATGGAATAAGGAGACAAAGAGAGTATAATAAGGCAAGAAAGCTTGATTTCAAGAGATAGAAGTGAGTAGAAGTGAAATAGAGGTCTCTATATATAGCAAAATCATATCCAACGTTCATATAGAAGAGAATATAGGTCAAAAGATCTATTGGCAACGGCTAGAAGGCTAAACTGGACGGGTTTAATCGATTAAAATTCAGAATAATCGATTAAACCAGTATCAGTTACAATTAATCGATTATTTTCAGCTGATAATTGATTATCAGCTGGTTTTAATCGATTATTTTGCGAAATAATCGATTATTCCAGAGAAAAATACTCTGTTTTGGATGTTTTGAGGGAAAATAATCGATTATAACACTAATTAATCGATTATTCCAGAGGATACATCAAATTTTTGAGGTTTATACACATGATAACCTATGAATATCCTACACCACGAATTATAACATTACAATCATCCAAAAATAGTCAGATTAAGCGAGAATTTAAGCTATTTCTAATATACCTAAGTCTCTTCTAAGATCATAGAATCTATCCTTGGGTAGAGGCTTAGTAAATATATCTGCTAATTGACGTTTGGTATCTACATACTCTATTTTACGAGTTTCCTTTCTTGATATGATCTCTTAAAAAGTGATGTCTTATTTCTATATGTTTAGTCCTAGAGTGCATTACTTGGATTCTTAGTTAGATTTATTGCACTCATATTATCACACATCAAAGGTATGTCATTTAAAAAGATACTATAATCTTCTAACCGTTGTTTCATCCACGGAATTTGAGCACAACAACTACCAGCTGCAATATATTCAAGCTTCGATGGTAGATAAAGCAACACATGCCTGTTTCTTAGAATGCCAAGATATTAAGGATGAACCTAACAAATGACATGTCCCACTAGTACTTTTCCTATCAATTTTACATCCACCATAATCAGCATCAGAATATCCTATTAAACTCATACAAACATCAGACGGATACCACAAACCAAAACCAGTAGTTCCTTTTAAGTATTTTAAAATATGTTTCACTGTAATTAGATGAGATTCTATAGGACAAGCCTGAAATCTAGCTCACACACAGACAGAATGCATAATATCAGGTCTACGTGCAGTTAAGTATAACAGTGATCCTATCATACCTCTATACATAGTTTGATTAACTTCCAAACCTGATTCATCCTTGTCTAGATAGCATGAAGTTCCCATGGGTGTGTTAGCTTCCTTTGAGGTGTCCATACCAAAATTTTTGAGGATCTCTTTGCAGTATTTGGTTTGAGAGATGAAAATGCCATCTTTAAGTTGCTTGATTTGTAGTCCAAGAAAGAATGCAATTCTCCCATCATAGACATTTCAAACTCTCCCTGGATTATCTTAGCAAATTCTACACATAACGAATTATCAGTTGATCCAAAAATGATATCATCAACATATACCTGGACCAATAAGATATATTCTTTAACTTTCTTAATGAATAGTGTAGAATCATTTTTTCCTCTTGAAAAATCATTTGCAGTTAGGAAACTACTTAATCTTTCATACCAAGATCTAGGAGCTTGTTTCAACCCATATAATGCTTTCTTTAATTTGAAAATATGATTAGGATAATTAAAATCCTCAAATCCAGGGGGTTGCTCTACATACACTTTTTTAATAAAACCATTTAAAAATGCACTCTTTACATCCATTTGATATAATTTAAATTTCATCATAGATGCATAAGCAAGAAGTAGGCGTATAGCCTCTAACCTGGCAACAGGAGCATAAGTTTCATCATAATCTATACCTTCCTCCTGACAATAGCCTTTTGCAACAAGTCTAACTTTATTCTTTGTTATGTTTCCATCTTCATCAAGCTTATTTCTGAATACCCATTTAGTTCCAATAACTTGATGTGACTCTTCTCTTGGGATTAATTCCCAGACTTGATTCCTTTCAAATTGGTTAAGTTCTTCTTGCATGGCTATGCACCATTGATCATCTTTAAGTGCTTCCTCAATGTTTTTAGGTTCAATCTGTGACACAAAAGCAACAGACATACAGAAATTTGTCATATTTCTAGTTCTTACCCCTTTTGAGATGTCACCTATGATGTTGTCCATTGAGAGTCCTCTAGGTGATTGCCATTCTTTTGCTAATTGAGGAGTTTGAGAAGGCTCATTATTTTCCAAGTATAATTCATCAAGGGCCTCTCTTATGTATTCATCATCACCTGCAAGTTCTTTATTTGACTCAAGATGATTTCCCCCAAGGTCTACAATCTCATCAAAGGTAACATGTATAGATTCTTCTATATTTAAAGTTCTCCTATTAAACACTCTATATGCCTTGCTATTTAATGAATATCCTAGAAAAATGCCCTCAGCTTTTGAATCAAATTTTCCTAGATTGTCCTTTCCATTATTTAGCACAAAACATTTACATCCAAAAATCTTTAAATGAGCAACATTAGGTTTTCTACCATTAAACAATTCATATGGAGTAGATTTAATAATTGACCTAATGAGCATTCTATTTAAAACATAACATGCAGTACTAACCGCATCAGCCCAAAAATATTTAGGAACATTAGATTCATTTAACATTGTTCTAGCAAGTTCCTCTAATGACCTATTTTTCCTTTCAACTACACCATTTTGTTGGGGAGTCCTAGGAGCAGAAAAGTTATGTAATATTCCATTTTCTTCACAATAATTCTCAAACTTTTCATTTTGAAACTCACCACCATGGTCACTTCTTAAAACTTTAATTCTTAGGTCTTTCTCATTTTGAATTTGTTTAGCAAACTTTCTAAAGACCTTAAAAGCTTCACTTTTCATAGTTAGGAAAAATGTCCAAGTATATCTAGAGTAATCATCAACAAGTACAAGTCCATAATAATTTCCACCAAAGCTTTTTATCCTAGAAGGTCCAAATAAGTCTAAATGTAATAATTCTAGGGGTTTTGAAGTGGAAATAACATTCTTTGATTTAAATGATGATTTTACTTGTTTACCCTTTTGGCATGCATCACACAATCTATCTTTTTCAAATTTTAACTTAGGCAATCCAATAACTAAGTCTTTTGAGATCAATTTGTTCAAATGATGCATATTTATATGAGCCGCTCTCTTATGCCATAACCAAGGGTTCTCTTCCTTAGAAACTAAACATGTTATACTTGACTCATGCAAACAATCCAAATCAATCAAATATATGTTGTTATGCCTAATGCCTTTCAATGCTACATTTTCGGAATCTAACAAGTGAATGGTGCAAAATTTGCTTTCAAAGATTACCTTGAATCCTTTGTCACATAATTGGCTTATGCTAAGGAGATTATGCTTTAAACCATCAACAAGAAGCACATCCTTAATCTCCAATGTGTTTGCACCACCTATGTTTCCAATTCGAGAATCTTCCCTTTGTTGTTATCCCCATAAGTCACATATCCTTGTTCTTTGGCTTTGAAACTCACAAATTTCGATTTATCTCCGAGTCATATGTTTTGAGCATCCACTATCAAGATACCACATAGACTTCTTTGATTTGGAAGTTTCCTCAAAATCCGAAGATATGTTGTCATTTGCCATTAAGCAAATGTTTGCTTCTATTTCTAAGTCACTTGATTCCGAACTTGAATCACTGTTGTCCCAAGCAATATAGGCTTTCTTCTTGAATTGCTTTTTGCCCTTGTTTTCATCGTTTTTCTTGTTTGGGCATTCGGTCTTTACATGCCCTGCTTCACCACAACCATAACATTTTATATTTACGGAAGTACTTTCTCTTACCTTTCCTTTACCTTTGAAGGGATGTCTTCCTTTTGCTTTCATGAATTTGGTGAACTTTCTTATAATAAGACTCAACTCTTCTTCATCATTTTCCGAGTTTTCTTCTTCTTCCTTTTTATTTTTACCTTTGGAAATTTCGGTTTTGAAGGCAAGGTTCTTCTTTTGGTATTGACCTTCTTCCTCATTTAGCCTTCCAAGATCAAGCTCATGCTCTCTAAGCTTTCCAAATAACGCCGCCATAGACATTGTGGCAAGATTTTGTGACTCCGAGATGGTCGTCACCTTAGGTTGCCATTTCCTATCTAAAGATTTCAAAATTTTAACATTTAATTCATCAACGTCAAAAATTTTACCTAGTCCAGTGAGATGGTTCACGATATGAGTGAAACGCTTTTGTACGTCAAAGATCGTTTCGTCTGGTTGCATCCGGAACATCTCATACTCTTGGATTAGAGAATTTTTGCGTGCTCTTTTAACGTCATCTGTTCCTTCGTGGGTTACTCTAAGCATTTCCCACATTTCCTGTGCACTTTTACAAACAGAAATTCTATAAAACTCGTCAAGTGTTAGAGCAGATGAAATAATATTTCTAGCCCTAACGTCAAATTGGGCTTTCCTATTTTCTTCTGAAGTCCATCTAGAAAAGGGTTTAAGAACGTCAACACCGTTCTCAGTAGTTTTAGGAACAAATGGACCGTTTAAAATAGCGTCCCAAACGCCTCTATCAACAGACTCTAAAAATATTTGCATACGTACCTTCCAGAAAGGATAATTTTGACCCGCAAAAAGTGGGGGTCTGTTGATAGACGCACCTTCGGCAAAAGTTTGATTTTGTCCGACCATTTTTGAAAATTTGAATGACTATCAAAGCAAGCTCTGATACCACTTGTTAGAATGGCGCAGCAGAATGATCGCGTGGTCGGACAAAAACCAAGAGGGGGGGTGAATTGGTTTCTTAATAAAAATTAGGTTTTCAAAATTTTTCCCAAATTTTACCGATTAAAAACTGTGTAAATGTAAATAGAGAAGAGAAGAGAATCTTACACAGGAGATTTATACTGGTTCGGATCAAAAGACCCTACGTCCAGTTGCTAATCAATCAACAGAGGATTAACGTTGTCACTATAAACAAGTTGTTACAAACATATTACAATTGAAAAGATAAAGATACGAAAACACCTCTCTTGAAATCCACAAGAGATGATGAACAGCTTTCCCTAGAGACGACACAGCACACAATCCACTAAGAACTCCACTTAGTGATTCTTATCGCTTCTAGCCCACACCAGGTTCCAAAAGCCCCTTTTCCTTGCAACAAACAGTTCTCTGGCACTCACAGCACTTAACTTTTGTATGGAAAAGGTTGTTCTTCTTTTCTGAGTGCCAAAGAAGAGTTTAAGTAGAGAAATTAGGGTTTAGGAATTGGGGATTTCGAAACTAGGGTTCTTGGTAATTGGGTTTTCGAAAATAGGGTTAATTTGAAGTTTAAAATAAAAAACAGACTGAAATAATCGATTAAATGGAGTTATAATCGATTAAAACAGAGCCAAAAACAACAGAACCCAAAACCTCTCTGTTTTAATCGATTATTAGGCGTTTTAATCGATTATCAGACGTAATAATCGATTATTTTGAAGTTTAATCGATTAAAGCAGTGAGTTTATACAGAAAATGGTTTTCTCACTGTTTTAATCGATTATTTCCCTATATAATCGATTAAAGCCGAGCCTGGATGATATATTTGGGCTTTTTGAAGCTTCTAAGGTGCAGACTATGTACCGGCTATCTTAAACTCTAATATTACAGACTCAATCTAATTAAAACAGAGCTATTACAATACAAAACAAGTCTTCAACACACTAAGTCTTTGAGTTCTTGGATCATCATCAAAATCAACAATCTTCATGTTCATCAAGTGCAACATCAAGTCCTTGAATGTTCAACACTTACCTTTTGTTCCCCTTCAACATTTATTCCTTTATACTCTAAAATGCGAGAGATAAGAAGAGCATAGGGAATTTTAAAAGTAGGATGACGTTTCGCCTTCAGCATGGTCATTGTGACAAGGCTGCCCCAATCGATTGGTTCATTATTCATGATTACATGAATAATTCGAAGATTTATGGAAGAGCATTGGGCATGATTGGTTGCTCGGGGACATAAGATCCAAACAAGTAGATGCAGAAGCATACGTTCCTCCTTTTTTAATGGGCCAGCTAGAAGAAGACGCCCAATCTCCATGGAGGGGTTGCGGAGAAAAGACCGATAAGCCATAATCCTGTCAAAATTGTCTAACTCCACAAAAATGTTAATTGCATCATCTCTTATAGGAAAATGTGCAACGTTTTCCCATATCTCGTCATCAAGGATGATAGTTACACCCTTGACACGAGAAGTTGCTACTTGATCCCTAAATTTGAAATGAGAATAAAATACCCTAACTAAATCAGGGTAGTACGTACCTTGCATTTGGATAAAAGGGAGGGCGCCTTGAATTTCAAGAAGATTTGGAAAATTAAATCCTCTATTTATGAATTGATCACCAATAATGAATTTAGGAGTAATTATACCTCTTTCCTTCCAAAAGGTGAGAAATTCCTGTCGGCCCTCATCATCAGAGATCCATCCTTCGACAGAATTAGGACGGGGATGAGAGGCAGGTGCAGATCTTCTTCTGGTGGAAATTTTAGCATGAGAAGATGAGGTCATTTTAGGATTTAGTAGAAAAACAAGAGAGTTGTGGAAGACAAGAGAAGTTAAGAGAAGGCAAGAAGGCTTGAATGATGCTAGAATGATTGGATTCAAGAGTTTGAGGTGTGGGGAAGTGAAATGAAGACTTCCTATATATAAACTAAGTGTGCAACGGTCATAAACGGTCACTTGGCAGTGAAGAGGAGCCAAAAGAGCCGTTGAAAATGGCTAGTTCACAAAAACTACCCAGTTTAATCGATTAAAACTTGAAATAATCGATTAAACCAGTAACAAACCCATTTAATCGATTAAATCAACCAGTTAATCGATTAAATAAATAGTTAATCGATTAATTCTTGAAATAATCGATTATTCCAGAGAGTAACTTCAGATTTTGGACATTTAGGTGCAGATAATCGATTATTACTTCAAATAATCGATTATTCGAGAGAGATCATCAAATTTTTGAGGTTTAGACACATGATAATCTATTAATACCCTACATAATCGATTATAACATTACAAACATGCAAAAAATGATTAATTAAGCAGAGTTTAAGCTATTTCTAATATTCCTAAGTCTCTTCTAAGATCATAGAATCTATCCCTGGGAAGAGGTTTAGTAAAAATATCCGCTAATTGATGCTTTGTATCGACATATTCAATTTTACAGTTTCCTTTGCTAATATGATCTCTTAAGAAGTGATGTATAATCTCTATATGCTTAGTTCTAGAGTGCATTACTGGATTTTTAGTAAGGTTTATTGCACTTGTATTATCACACATCAATGGAATATCACCTAGAAAGATACTATAGTCTTCTAATTGTTGTTTCATCAACAAAATTTGAGCACAACAATTACCAGCAACAATATATTCAGCTTCAGTAGTGGATAAAGCAACACATGCTTGTTTCTTAGAATGCCAAGACACTAATGATGATCCTAACAAATGACAAGTTCCACTAGTACTCTTTCTATCTATTTTACATCCACCATAATATGCATCAGAATAACCTATTAGACTAGGAGAAGCTTCAGATGGATACCATAAACCAAAACCAATAGTTCCTTTTAAATATTTTAAAATTATCTTTACTGCAGTTAAGTGAGATTATTTAGGACATGCTTGAAATCTAGCAAACACACAAACAAAATGCATAATATCAGGTGTACTTGCAGTTAAGTATAACAGGGAACCTATCATACCTCTATACATAGATTAATTAATTTCCAAACCTTATTCATCCTTGTCTAAATAGCATGAAGTTCCCATGGGTGTGTTAGCTTCCTTTGAAGTGTCTATTCCAAACTTTTTGAGAATCTCTTTGCAGTATTTGGTTTGAGAGACAAAAATGCCATCTTTAAGTTGTTTGATTTGAAGTCCATGGAAGAACGTTAATTCTCCCATCATAGACATTTCAAATTCTCCCTGCATTATCTTAGCAAATTCTACACACAAAGAATTATCAGTTGATCCAAAAATGATATCATCAACATATACTTGAACCAATAAGATATATTCTTTTACCTTCTTTATAAACAAAGTAGAATCAAATTTTCCTCTAGAAAAATCATTTGAAGTTAGAAAACTACTTAATCTTTCATACCAAGACCTAGGAGCTTGTTTCAAACCATATAATGCTTTCTTCAATTTAAAAATATGATTTGGATAATTAAAATCTTCAAATCCAGGGGGTTGTTCCACATAAACTTCTTCTTTGATAAACCCATTCAAAAATTCACTTTTAACATCCATTTGATATAATTTAAATTTCATCAATGATGCATAAGCAAGAAGTAGGCGTATAGCCTCTAACCTGGCAACAGGAGCATAAGTTTCATCATAATCAATACCTTCCTCTTAATAGTAACCTTTGGCAATAAGTATGGCTTTATTCTTTGTTATATTTTCATCTTCATCAAGTTTATTTCTAAATACCCATTTAGTTCCAATTACTTGATGTGATTCTTCTCTTGGGATTAATTCCCATACTTGATTCATTTCAAATTGATTAAGTTATTCTTGCATTGCTATGCACCATTGGTCATCTTTAAGACCTTCTTCAACACTTTTGGGTTCTATCTGTGAAACAAAAGCTATAGACATACAAAAATTAGTCATATTTCTAGTTCTTACCCCTTTTGAGATATCACCAATAATATTGTCCATTGAAAGTCCTCTTGGTGATTGTCATTCTTTTGCTAATTCAGTTGGTTGAGAAGGCTCATTCTCATTCAAATACAATTCTTCAAGAGCCTCTCTTATGTACTCATCATCATCTGCAAGTTCTTTATTTGACTCAAGAGGATTTCCCCCAAGGTCTACAATTTCATCAAAAGTAACATGTATAGATTCTTCAACATTTAAAGTTCTTCTATTAAACACTCTATATGCTTTGTTAGTTAGTGAATAACCTAATAAAATACCCTCATCGGCTTTTGAGTCAAATTTTCCTAAGTTGTCCTTTCCATTATTTAACACAAAGCACTTACATCCAAATATTTTCAAATGAGCAACATTAGGTTTTCTACCATTTAATAATTCATAAGGAGTTAATTTTATAATTGGCCTAATAAGCATCCTATTTAAAACATAACATGCAGTACTCATAGCATCAACCCAAAAATATTTAGGAACATTTGATTCATTTAACATTGTTCTAGCAAGTTCCTCTAGTGACCTATTTTTCCTTTCAACTACACCATTTTGTTGGGGAGTCTTAGGTGCAGAAAAATTATGCAATATTCCATTTTCCTCACAATAATTTTCAAACCTTTCATTTTGAAACTCACCACCATGGTAACTTCTTAATACTTTAATTCTTAAGTCTTTCTCATTTTGAATTTGCTTTGCAAACTTCCTAAAGACCTTAAAAGCTTCACTTTTCAATGTTAAGAAAAATGTCCAAGTATATCTAGAAAAGTCATCCACAATCACAAGAGCATAATAATTTCCACCAAAACTTTTTATCCTAGAAGGACCAAATAAATCTAAATGTAATAATTCTAAAGGTTTTGAAGTGGAAATAACATTCTTTGATTTAAATGATGATTTTACTTGTTTACCTTTTTGACATGCATCACATAATCTATCTTTTTCAAATTTTAACTTAGGCAAACCAACAACTAAGTCTTTTGATATCAATTTGTTTAAGTGATGCATATTTATATGAGTCGCTCTCTTATGCCATAACCATGGGTTCTCTTCCTTAGCAACTAAGCATGTTATACTAGTTTCATGAATACAATCCAAATCAATCAAATATATATTATTATGCCTAATGCCTTTCAATGCTACATTTTCGGAATCTATCAAATGTATGGTACAAAACTTACTTTCAAAGATTACCTTGAATCCTTTGTCACAAAGTTGACTTATGCTTAGGAGATTATGCTTTAGCCCATCAACAAGAAGCACATCCTTTATCTCCAAAGTGTTTGCACCACCTATATTTCCAATTCTAAGAATCTTTCCTTTGTTGTTGTCCTCATAGGTTACATATCCTTGTTCTTTAGCTTTGAAACTTACAAATTTCGTTTTGTCTCTAGTCATATTTTTTGAGAAACCACTATCAAGATACCACATAGACTTCTTTGATTTGGAAGTTTCCTACAAAACAAGAACATAGTAAACTTAGGTCCCCATAACTTTTGAGTCCATGGGGTTAGAGACGCACAAATCATTTAGCTATTGGAACCCAAATATATTTTCCTTTAGGAACTCCAAAATGCTTAATTTTACATCTATTTGAAGTATGAACATGTTTCATACAATAAAAGCATGCTGTAGATGTAGTTTTTGAATATGATACATTTCTAACCATAGACGCTTTAGTTCCTTTTTCAACCCATACTCTTCTATTTTTAATTTTAGGCTTTTTCAAAGGAACATGATGGTTTACTCTATTTTGAGCAATAACAACTTTATCCTTATTACTTATTTCCTTTTCGGCTTTATCAAGCAAATGATTAAGTATATCAATATCATATTCATACTCTTTACATGATGCACATGCTATGTTCTTATTACCATTTTCATCTACACATACAATTTTCGTTTCTAAGGTTTCCTCTTCCTCTAAACATGCAATTTTCGTTTTTAAGGACTCCACCTCCTTTTCGGATCTATTCAAACTCTTTTTCACATCTTTGTATTCATTTTTCAAGTCCTTAAAAGCATTAAATAGTTCTTCATATGCATTTTTTAATTCATCAAAATTATTTCATCATCACTTGAAGATGAGTCGTAATCACTAACCTCAAAATCGGAAGATATATTGTCATTTGCCATTAAGCAAATATTAGCTTCTATTTCCGAATCACTTGACTCCGAACTCGAATCACTATTGTCCCAAGCGATGTAGGATTTCTTCTTGAAGAACTTTTTGCCTTTGTTATCTTCATTCTTCTTGTTTGGACACTCGATTTTCACATGTCCTGTTTCACCACAACCATAGCATTTGATATTTAAGGAAGTATTTTCTCTTACCTTTCCCTTACCTTTGAATGGATGCCGTCCTTTGGCTTTCATGAATTTGGTAAATTTCTTAATCATGAGACATAATTCTTCTTCATCATTCTCTGAGTCTTCTTCTTCCTTTTTACTCTTACCTTTGGAAATTTCAGTTTTGAAGGCTAAGTTCCTCTTTTGGTGTTGACCTTCTTCATCATTTAGCCTTCCTAGTTCTATCTCATGCTCTCTCAACTTTCCAAAGAGTGCCGCCATAGACATTGTGGTAAGGTTTTGTGACTCCTAGATGGTCGTCACCTTAGGTTGCCATTTCCTATCCAAAGATTTCAAAAATTTTACGTTTAGTTCATCAACATCGAAGATTTTACCTAATCCGATGAGATGGTTCACAATGTGTGTGAAACGCTTTTGAACGTCAAATATTGTTTCTCCTTGTTGCATTCGGAACATCTCATATTCTTGGATTAGAGAATTTTTCCGTGCTCTCTTAATGTCGTCAGTACCTTCATGGGTCACTCTCAACATTTCCCACATCTCTTGAGCACTTTTACAAACGGAGATCCTATAAAACTCATCAAGGGTTAAAGCAGATGAAATTATATTTCTAGCCCTAACATCAAATTGAGATTTTCTATTTTCCTCTATCGTCCATCTAGAAAATGGTTTAGGAACATCTACTCCATTTTCAGAAACTTTAGGAATATAGGGACCTTTTAAAATAGCGTCCCAAAGAAACTCTATCAACAGACTCTTAAAAGATTTGCATTCTAACTTTCCAAAAAGGATAATTTTGACCCGCAAAAAGTGGGGGTCTTTTGATAGAAGCACTCTCGGCAAACGTTTGATTTTGTCCGGCCATTTTCGAAAAAATTGAATGACTATCAAAGCAAGCTCTGATACCACTTGTTAGAATCGTGCAGCGGAATGTTTGCGTGTACGGACAAAAACCAAGAGGGGGGTGAATTGGTTTCTTAACAAAAATTAGGGTTTTAAAATTTTCCCCAAATTTTACCAATTAAAATGTTGTGTAAACGTAAATAGAGCAAGGATAGAGACTTACACAGAAGATTTATACTGGTTCGGATCAAAAGACTCTACGTCCAGTTGCTAATCACTCAAATAGAGGATTAACGTTGTCACTATAATCAAGTTTTACAAACAGATAACAATTGAAAAGATAAGGTAACGAAAACACCTCTCTTGAGTCACACAAGAGATGAAGAACAACTTTCCCTAGAGACGGTACAACACACAATCCACCAAGAAAACCCACTTAGTGATTCTTCTCGCTTCTAGCCCACACTAGGTTCCAAAAGCCCCTTTTTCCTCCAACAAACAGTTCTCTAGCAGTCACAACTCTCAACTTTTGTTTGAAAAAGGTTGTTCACTTTGCAGAGAGCCTTAGAGAACCTTAAGTAGACAGATTAGGGTTTGGAAATTGGGGATTTTCGAAACCTGGTGAATTGGGACTAGGGTTTTCGAAACTTGGTCCAATTTTGAAATTTAAAATGCATATCTGACTGAAATAATCGATTATCTTGAGTGTTAATCGATTATTACAGAGCCAAAATCAACAAGAACCCATAACCACGCGTTTTAATCGATTTATTGCCCTATTAATTGATTAACAAGAGTGTTAATCGATTATTCCAGAGAGCTGATATAGAAAATGGTTTTTCTCTCTGTAATAATCGATTATCCTGCCTTTTAATCGATTAATCCAGTGTGTTTTTGATAAAAATGTGTTTTTGAAGCTTCTAAAGAGTAGACTGTGTTGGCTATCTTAGACTCTAATATTACAGACTCAAAATCATCAAAAACAAAGTTATTACATTATATTACAAGTCTTCAAATCTTTACTTCCTTTGTTCTTAAATCATCATCAAAATCTACAGGCTTCATATCTATGTATGTTCAACATTCATAACCTTGTATGTTTCAACAAACCTAACAAATAAAATCTAAATTTATCCAAAGCAAATACAATAGCTAAAAGCTCTTTTCCAATAGTGGTATAATTTATTTGAACAAAATCTAAATTTTTTGAAACATAATAAGTCATATAAGGAGTTTTATCATTTCTTTGTCCTAAAATTGCTCCTAAAGCATAATTAGATGCATCACATGATTTCAAAAGGAATATTCCAATTAGGAGGTTTAATTATATGGGTAGTAGTTAATGCTTTCTTCAAACAATCAAAGGAATTTTTGCATTTTTCATCAAAATTAAATAAAACATCTTTATTCAATAATGAAGTTAAAGTAGAGTAATTTAATTGAAATCTATAATAAATCTTCAATAAAAACCTACATGTCTAAGAAAAAAATCTCACCTCCTTAATAGAAGATGGAAAAGTTAAGTTAGAAATAACATTTAATTTAGCAGGATTAACTTGAATACCAATTTTTGAAATAATATGTCCTAATACAATACCTTGTTCAACCATAAAATGACATTTTTCATAATAAAAAACTAAATTATTCCCAACACAATTATTTAATACTTTATTTAAATTATCAAGACAATTATCAAAAGAATCACCATAAACAAAAAGAATCATTCATAAACACTTCAATATAAACACTTCAATACATTGCTTCAATAAATAAGAAAATATACTTCGCATACACCTTTGAAAATTACTAAAATTAATACACAAACCAAAGACATCCTTCTATAAGCAAAAATACCAAAAAGACAAGAAAAAAATGGTCTTAAATTCATCTTTAGGTGCAATACATATTTGAAAATAATCAAAAAAATTATCAAGAAAACAATAATGAGATTTACATGCTAGTCTATCAAGCACTTGATCAATAAATGGTAAAGAAAAATAGTCTTTTCTAGTGGCTAAATTAAGTCTTTTATAACCAATATCATCCAATAAAATTATATGCATACATAAAGACGGATTTATACCAGGAATATCATTAAGAATTCAACCAATTTTTTCCTTTTCTTAATTACATAAATTAATGTATTTTCTTGCCTTTTTCACCATTTTCATTTTAAATACCAGATTAAGTATGATTTCTTAGGAACCACGTGAACTAGACTAATCCATTCATGGTGATAAATTATACCTCTTTTGTGGTATAATTTAGTTACCTCTTTTTTAATTACATCCAGAATTTGTGGATTTATCCTCTTTTAGGATTGTATAACTGGTTTAACATTATCATCCAATAAAATTCTATGCATACATAAAGAAGTATTTATACCAAGAATATCATTAAGAGTTCAACCAATATAGCCTTTTTCTTAATTTTTCTTGCTCAACATCCAACAAATTAGAAATAATAACAAGAAAATAATCATCATTACCCACTACAAAAAAAAAGCCTATTACCTACGGAATATTACCTACGGATACAAATCCGTAGGTAAATTTTACATTACCTACGGATATTACCCATGGATAAAAATCCGTAGGTAAATTTTACATTACATACGGATATTACCCACGAATGAAAATCCGTAGGTAAAGTGTACATTACCTACGGATATTACCTACGGAATTCTATCCGTAGGTAATTATCCATTACCTACGGATATTACCCACGGATGAAAATCCGTAGGTAAATTGTACATTACCTACGGATATTACCTACAGAATTCTATCCGTAGGTAATTATCCATTACCTACGGATATTATCTGTAGGTAATGTAATCCGTGGATAATTCCGTAGGTAATTACCTACGTAATTACTATCCGTAGGTAAAGTATACATTACCTACGGATATTACCTACGGAATTCTATCCGTCAGTAATTATCCATTACCTACGGATATTTTCCGTAGGTAATATCATCCGTGGGTAATTTCGTAGGTAATTACCTACGGAATTACTATCCTCCGTGAGTAATTATCCATTACCTACGGATATTTTCCATAGGTAATATCATCCGTGGGTAATTCCGTAGGTAATTACCTACGGAATTACTATCCGTAGATAAATTATATTAAACTAAAAAAATTGTCACTAGCAAGAATCAAACCCGAGTACCTTAAAATTGAAAACTGATACTTCAACCACTAAACTATTAGGATATTCTAATAATAATTTACAACTAAATTATACTTATATTAATTCGTGTAAATATATAAATATAAAATATATAAATATATAAATATAAAATATATAAATATATAAATATATAAATACATAAATATATAAATATATAAATACATAAATATATAAATACATAAATACATAAATATATAAATACATAAATACATAAATACATAAATACATAAATATATAAATACATAAATACATAAATAGATAAATATATAAATATATAAATACATAAATAGATAAATATATAAATACAAATATATAAATGTATAAATATATAAATGTATAAATATATAAATATATAAATATATAAATATATAAATATATAAATATATAAATATATAAATATATAAATATATAAATATATAAATATATAAATATATAAATATATAAATATATAAATATATAAATATATAAATATATAAATATATAAATATATAAATATATAAATATATAAATATATAAATATATAAATATATAAATATATAAATATATAAATATATAAATATATAAATATATAAATATATAAATATATAAATATATCAAAATATAAATATATTTTATATTTATATATTTTATATTTATATATTTACACGGATAAATATAAATATAATTTATTTGTAAATTATTTTCAAAATAACCTAATAGCTTAGTGGTTGGAGTATCGACTTCCAACTCGAGAGTACTGGGTTCGAATCCTACCAATGACAATTTCCTTAATCTAATAATAATTCAAAGTTTCGAAAATATAATAAATAATTATAATATAAAGGGGAGGGGGTTGTAATAAATAAAAATATTTTGTTAAAGTAAGTGCATTACCTACGGATTATAATCCGTAGGTAATTACCTACGACCAAATTACCTACGGATTTTCTACGGAAAGAAATCCATAGGTAAAGTGACATTACCTACGGATTTTTGTCATTACCTACGGATTTTACCCGTAGATAATAAGTGTTTTTTTTGTAGTGACCCAAATATGCATATTTTAAATTAGAAGGTATAGGTTTTAATTTGGAAATAATAGAATCCATAATTTTAGATTCTGGATTTTCTAAAAATCAAAAACTTTTTCTGGAAATTTTCAATGTTTTAAATTTTTTTATTTTCTGCCTCTAATTTGCTAAGTCGAACTTGAGTTCGCTCAATGCTTCCCACTATTTTTCAATTTTCAAATTTTGGGATTGGTATACCAATTCTGCAAAGGGGATTCAGCTCCCACTCAGTGCTTTCATCAGGTTTTGGATTATGGAATGGAACAAATCTGCTGAGCAAATTTAATTTCTGATCAATGTTTATCATTGTTAAATAATTAGGAAAGGTCTCGCTAAGTGAATTCAACTTTTGCTTAACGCCCTTATTAGCGTGAATATCAAAAAAAACTAATGGAGCAATTTCGATAAGCAGATTCAACTTCTGCTCAACGTTTTTATTAGAACATGACACTCGAATACGTTTACGCCGGATATTCATTGAGCGAATTCAGCTCCCACTCAACGCATGAACACTAGTCAACATCAATTTGAAATGTTTTCTCATCAAGCATAATATCAACATCAATTAAGGAATTTTGGGCCATACTCAACAATCAATTCAATAAATGTCTCAATCCCCGATAGGGATGGCAAAACGGGCTAGCCGCGCCGTTTTGGCCTGCCTCGCTTTGACCGCCAAAGCGGGACGGGCTGGCTGGCCTGATATAGTCATGACGGGCTATAGACCTTGGCCCGCCCGCCAAGGGCGGGTTGGCGGCTGCCCGCCATAATTTAGAAAAAAATTAATTTATTTTTTAAAATAATTTTTTTTAATAAATTTAATAATAAGATTATTATTTGTTTGTCAATAATTTAATATATATATATATTATTTCAATTTAATAATATAAATCAATATATTATTTTAAGAAATTATAATTTAGAACAATAATAAAATTTACATAATAATAAATAATAACAAATATATACATATATATATATATATATATATTTAACGTTAAAACTTATAAAATTTATATTTTTTATATTGAAAAATTCAAATACCTATATCTTTTTTATTTGATAAAACTTCACATTATTCTTAGTTGAGTAATTCTTACACCTTTAATTCAAGTCATAAGAATAAAAATAATCGAGTGTTTAAGATGAACAAGGAGAACAGGAGAGAAGATTGTGTTTCGATAAGGAAAATATTTTATGTGAGAGTGGAACTTTTTAATTCTCTTTTTAAAAATTTTAACTTTATATATTATCTTTATAATTAATTTTTATTACAATAAAAAATTATTTTTTTATTAATTAGGCAGGCAGTGGATCGACCCGCCCCATCCGCGAGTTGGCCAGCGGCTTAGCGGAGCTTGGCGGGCGGGCCAAAGCGGGCTGGTGGGCTGAAAACACCAACCCGCCCGCCATATTATGGCGGGCTGGCGGGCTGGCGGGCTGGCCCACCAGGCCTGACCCGTTTTGTCATCCCTAATCCCCAACACAAAATGATCTTCACATGGATGTTTAAAAGCATATAAGATATTAAATTTAATTAAAATGTCACCAAACTCCATGGTTAATGTTAAAATATAAAAATATAAAATATGTAAATATAAAATATATAAATACAAATATATAAATATTTTGATATATTTATATATATTTTGATATATTTATATATATTTATATATATTTATATATATTTATATATATTTATATATATTTATATATATTTATATATATTTATATTTATATATTTATATTTTTATATTTTTATATATTTATATATATATATATATATATATTTATATATTTATATATATTTACATATCTATATATTTACATATCTATATATTTACATATCTATATATTTACATATCTATATATTTATATACTTATATGGATATAAATTTATTTGTAAAATAATATAACTTATTTGTAAGTTATTATCAAAAAATCTTAGTAGTTTAGTGGTTAGAGTATCAATTTTCAATTTTTAGGTATTGGGTTCGAATCTTGTCAATCACCATTTTTTTAATTTGATATAATTTACCCACGGATTTTTATCCATAGGTATTATTTTGTAAATAATAGACTTTTTTATGTAGTGGATATGATGGTGCTTGGTAATATAAGAGGAGAATGGAATGGATTGCAAGTATTATTTCTTCATGATAATCTTTATGCTTATTATGTACATTGTTTTGCTCATAGATTACAACTTGTTTTGGTTGTTACTTCAAGAGAATTTATTAGGTTGATCAATTTTTTTCAAATTTACCTTTTATTATAAATGTTGTTTGTTCATCTAGTAAACATCATGATTAGCTACAAAAAGTGAAAAATTAGATGAAATAGTCAAATTGTTAGAACTTGTTGAATTTGAAACCTGTAAAGGAAATAATCAAATTGAAACTTTAAAACAAGTTGGTGATACTCGTTGGAGTTCACATTTTCATTCCATTTGTAGTATGATGAAATTGTATAGTGTATCTTGTTTAGTTCTCCAAAAAATTGTATTTGATGATTCAACTTATTCTGAAATGGGTGATGCTTGATGCTTCTTATAATATTTTGTCCGAGTTTGAATTCATATTGATTTTACATATGATGAAAGAAATTATGAGAATTATTGATTGTCTTTGTCAAGCTTTACGAAACAATCTCGGGATATACATAATGTTATACAGTTAGTCTATTCGACTAAAATTTTGATTCAAAAATTAAGAGAGGAGGGTTGGCAAGATTTGTTGAAAGATGTGATATTGTTTTGTGAGCAACATGACATTGATATTCCTAATTTTAATTCTACCTATGTAGCACGTCATGGTCGTTATCGACATAAAAAAGATTATATTACAGTAGAACATCATTTCAGGGTGAACATATTTTTTATTACAGTAGATAAACAATTACAAGAATTAAATGATAGGTTTAGTGAGAAAACAATAGAACTTTTAACTTTAAGCAATGTTTTAATTCCAAATGATGTTTATAAAAATTTTAATATTGATCGTATATGCACACTTGTGAACAAATTTTATCCTTTAGATTTTAGTGAATAAGAGAAGATTAATTTAAAATTTCAACTTCATCATTTTATACTTGATGGTCATAACCATCTAGATTTGAAGAATTTGTTTACCATATTTGAATTATGTCAATCTTTGACAAAAACAGGGAAGTCAGGTACATTTTACTTAATAGATCATTGAATTCGTCTTATTTTAACTCTTCTTGTTTCTACAGCTACAATTGAGAGATCATTTTTTGCAATGAAGATTATCAAACCAAGACTATGAAATAGAATGGAATATGAAATTCTTGCAGATAATATGATCATTTATATTGAAAAAAAAAATAGCTGAAAACTTTAGTTCTGATTCTATTATAGATGAGTTCAAACGTTTAAAAGAACGAAGAGCATAATTTTAAATAAATATCTTATTTTTTATTTAATATTATATAATTTTTTTATAATTGCCCCCAGATCGACTGGTCAAAATCCGCTACTGATTAGGATAGTTGATTAATTATTCTTGTACATTTAGGATAAGCCGACTAATTATTCTTGTAGTGTTTATAATAATTTTGTAGATTTTATTAAAACTAATGTTAAATAATAAGTATTGTATATATTTATGATTCCTTATGTACGGTAGATATGTCTGAAATTTGTATTATCCTGCATTTTGTATTTTGAATATGCAATTAATGGGATAAAGCCTAAAACAAATTGTTTATTAAAAAAAACTCAAGATACAATGACGATTAATACCATAACCTTTGTCATATGTATGTTTGACTCAAAGATTCAACGATAAATATAACCATAAGAATCGTTCTATCGCTCACATACAACAATTAACGACTCTACAACCGAGGTGGTTGATCAAATTTAACCGATGTTAAAAACCATTGCTATTGACTCCATCAATACCACATTATTTTAATATTACCTCTATAGCAATTGTTCTATCGCTCACATAGAATACCAGTTGTAGGTCAATTTTAACCATCACTTAAAAATCATTGCTAACGACTCCATCGCGCCACATTATTTCACATTACCTCTATAATTATCGACAAGCTCAAGTTTTGTGCACATGAAACAATTTTCAACAATTATTTTATTCTTCTCAATTCATAATACAAACAAACTACACTTGAAATCATCGTTATTTAGAATTATTGACGCACACCATAACCTTGTATTATGAGATACACTTTTCTCCAAAGGTGAAACCCACAAGCATGCAAACTGAAATGGTTTTTCACCAAATATTCCTAAGAAGAGTAACATTGTCTATTGTTGATGTTGACGACAACACTTATAATTGACGGAAGTTACCTCCATTGGACGTCGACAATCCTTTTTTGGGCACGGAATACGTTCCACTATATCCGTTGGAAAACCATAACAAATTACATTTTCTTCACACTTTTTAGAACCATCTTTCTGCATGATTCCCTTGTAGTGCTCTTTGAAAGCCACATCAAAGCTCACTCCACGCAATTTCTCACGCCATGTGTCAAATTCTTTGACTGTGCGACACATGGCCTCACCATGACCAAGGAGACTCACATTTTTGCCTCTACTAAGAATGGCCCATCCTTTAGGATCTTGTTTTAGGAACAGCATCTTCTTTATCTCATTTGTTGTAAAGTCTTTCCCCCTTTCACCACCCTTCACTTGTTTCCTGCTTGTTAGTAAGCTATCAATGGCAATCCAAAAGCGTGGAATAACAACTTTGGTGTCTTTCTTTCCTAGTTGGTATGATTCTATTGTGATATTTGTCTCCAAACTCATTTTCTCAACCTCCTTCTTCAGTGCCTCCGTGGCTGTCGTGAAATCTTGAATCCACTTAATGTCAGTGCCTCCATAGATGAAGAGATAACAATCCTCTTCTTCGATCTGATTTTGCACATATATATATGTATCTCGGTCATTACAATCAGGGGGATATTTGCGCAATAAATGAGATGTGATATACAAATATTCATTTAATAATGATAGCATATCTGACGAGAATTGCTTGCTAAGATAATTAAAGCAACGATTTATTAGATGAATCTTAACCGCATGTTTAAATTTTGTTGATATTTACTTGATCAAGGACATCTCCAAACAATTTATATTATTATTATTATTTTCTTAAAAAATATAAAATATGAATTTACTGTGTCATTTTAAAGTAATTTATTATTAATTTGTTTTAATAAATTTTGAAAAACTCGTCGTTGTCTTTTTTATTTTCTCTCTTGTTTCTTTTTTAATATAAAAAATTTAAGAAATTACGTTACCATATAAGATTTTTTTAAATGAAAAGTTATTTAATGTTGTTACAAAAGTAATAATAAGAAGAGAATAATGAAGAAATTAATTTTTTAAAATTTATTAAAAAAAATCTATTAGAGTAAAAGTAGACATAATAAATCTATATTTTATATTTTCAAAATAAAAAGTAACTTAAATATGTTCTTAATAAATTTTTTTCACTTTTATAATAAATGTGTAAATTAATTAATATTTTAGGGGATAAACGTATTATTGAAAATAAATAATGTTATTTTAAACTTTCAAATAACAAAATATATATATATATATATATATATATATATAGAGAGAGAGAGAGAGAGAGAGGGAGAGAAAGAGGGGGTAAGCATCATCGTTGTAATAAGGGTGCTTATTAATTATTTCAATCTTATGAATGAAAGTCAAATTCAAACTTAAAAATCCACAACTGTTATAATTAACTATTTCAATGATAATGTTATAATTTCAAACAAATGCTAATAGCAAAATGTTTTTAATTAATAAGTGTGAATTAGTCATCAATATTTTATATAATTAAAGATGGGAATATCAACTAGGACATGCATTAATAGTACTTACCCAGTTCTGTATTGCTGGATTGAATTTGGTCATTTCAGCCCAAAACCACTCCCATTGTTGACTAAGTTGGTTTTGATCAGAAGTTCTGAAAGGAAACCCATCGATGCCCCACCGAGATAGAATTTGCTTTGTATCAATGTTTTCCACCTTCCCTTGAGGATTTATTAGTGGGAAAACATGTTTTCCCTCGTACCTTAATTCCTCTCTAATTAACTTGAGGCTTGTTTCAAAGTTTAAATATTTAACCACGTACCATCCAAACTTAGTCTCCCGTAAATTACTCTCTAATTTTTTTTTACGTTCCTCATTCCATTCATCCACAATGGGTATCCACAAAATCTTGAAATCTTCACTCCGATAACCTTCCACTTCTCTTGGCTTCTCCTTCAACTTTTCGTTTATTGAGTTTAAAAGTTGAATCTCCTCTTTAATATTTTCAAGGCCCGAAATGAATAATAACACATACTTCTTTTTAAACTCTTCCAGTTTAACCTGTTAACTCAGAAAAAAAATATATATAATTAAATATATAGATAGTATTTAAAAGTCTTTTGTGCTCTTATTAAATTACATTAATTATATGCTAGAGTGATAAAATGGGTGATGTTGGTTCGCGCGGATCTTCTTGGGAGCTGAGGGGGCCGTGGCCTCCCAAAGTTTTATAACTCACATGTAATTTATGATTTTAGCCTCAAACTTAATAAACATTTAATATATTTACTTGTATATTTATAATTCTATCCTCTCAGCCCCTCCTCAATTTTGTAACTCCCATGTAATTTATGACTTTGTCCCCTCAAACTTAATGATCATTTAATATATTTAAATATATATCTACAATTTTATCCTTTTACCCTTTCATCTTCTTTCTTCCTTTTATATTTATTTATTATTTATTAATAATATATTATTTTATATTTATTTATTATTTATTAATAATATATTATTTGGTCCCCTAAGATCAATGGTCAAGATCCATCATCGCCGACTAATCAATAATTTAGTAAGTGGAATTGATATTTTTAATCCCTTATTCATCCCATTTAATTTAATTGGTTAATACATAAATCAAGACGAGGCAAAATATTTATATTCTTAATTTTTTATATATAATAATATTATAGTAAGTCAAATATGTTTTTTATATAATAATTGTTATAAATATTTATGTTTAATATAATTAGAATACTTTATCTAATTTTCATACCATATAATTTATAATTATATATTTTCTTAAGTTTGTAATTTTAGTTTTATGTAAAGTAGATCATTAAGTGTCGTGTATATTAATGTTTTTAAGATTTAATTTAGGTTCAATCAAATTTAATAAAATAATATTTTTATAAATAATAAATTTATTATTGATAATTTTTATACATATATAGAGAAAAATAATAAAGATTATTATCATTATTATCTTAAGTTATAATAAAAATTATAAATATAAAATATATTAAAAAAAAGTATAAAATTAATAATTATTAATAAAAATATAAAAAAATAACTATTATTTAAAGTTAATGTAATTAATATGAAATAAAAAAAAGAAAAAATTAAAATATATTATATATTTTATAAACAAATTATATTAAAAAAATTGATCATAATTTTTTTAATTACCAATCGTTCAACCCAAGAATCTATCCGGTTTTATCAGTTTTATCCTGATTTTTTCAATTTTATCCCAAATCAATTAAAATCTGATTATTTGAAAATAATAAACTAATTTTTAATCTAATTCTCGATTTAAACTGTTTAATCCAGTTTTTAAAACAATTGCATACTGTATTTATGATTTTAATTTCATAAATGATGATGATTAATTGTAGACTTTTATGATAAGAATCATTCTCTTTAGTGAATTTTGAAAAATATATGATGAATGATCTCTGTACACATTGTCAGATGGTTCTTAAATTTACAAATATGAATATATACGTAAGAATATGTGACATAAAATTCACAATTTTTAGTAGTAGTGGATTAAAAACTAATTAATAGAATAATATATATATATATATATATATATATATATATAAAATAATAATTATACTAAACATAAATATTTATGTATATGAAAATATATTTTATCATATTATAATTTAAATCATTTAACTTGTTCCTTAAAATAAATTATTGATTAGTTTTACTTCTGAATAAGAAATTAAAACACTAAAGGGTGTCAAATAGGATTGGAATAGTGAGTACCTGAAATCATTTAACTTGTTCCTTAAAATAAATTATTGATTAGTTTAACAACTGATTAAGAAATTAAAACACTAAAGGGTATCAAATAGGATTGAAACAGTGAGTACCTGTTTTTCAGAGTGGTCAATATAATACACATTCTGTCTTAAATCCCTGTTGTCTTCAGAAATGATGAGTGCTTTCAAAACCTTTACAATATCTCTACCACGAGAAACAATATTCTTACGCCTGGTGAAGTCCTCTATTCTTTCTGCAATCACCATACATAATATCTTTTTACAAATGAACTTTTAACTCAGCATCTTCAATCACTAGTTTAGAAATTGCATTAGAGAAAAGCAATAATAAGGTACCAAGCACAGAACTAACCTATCTCGTTGCTACACCTTTCCAGAAGATTCTTGAATTTTCCTAGAATGGATTCAAGTTTATTCTCCAACTGTGTCCATAAATCGTGACTTTGATCCCTTGCAATCCGTAAATGGGACATAGAAAAACAATTAAATTTGTTCAATCTAGTATTTGAATGATAAATATTAGAGTAATTAAATTCCAACTATATGTTCATTACGATGTGAAAATCCTATCTTAATTCTTAGATATCACGAACACAAGTCGCACGGGCTTCTAAATAAAGTACGTAAGAATTACCTAGAATAATATTTATAATTTTTTAGGATAAAAGTGGGTGTTTCTCATTACGGGAAAAGGTTGCTTCTATGAATATAAAATAATGTAAAAGTATATAATGTTAATATTTTCATAATAAAATATAAAAAAGATGAACATAAAAATATATTTTCCTAAACCAAATTCCCAAGGATAAATTTGAAGCTTCACTCTACATTTATAGAGCTATATTTACCCGATATTATATATGAAAAAAACAAATAACTAAGTTATCGAGAACAATACTAATTAATAAATTTTTTTAATTAATACTAACTTCAATTCAAATTTTATCCCGAACATATTTTTAGTATTAGGTGCATATACACTACAACAAATAATTTTTTTTACGATGGTTTAAAAAAATTATAATAATAACTTTTTAATAATCAGTCATCATTAAACATTAATAAATTAATAATAGTTTTAAACTATTATCATAATTTATCCAAATAACAATAATTATATTTATAATCCTCGTTCTATGTTAAAATTTTTATTTTATTTCGTCACAACAAATCTTGAAAATCCACTACAACAAATATAAATTCAATAACAAACTTAAAAGTCTAATCATGACAATATTGCTCCTTATTATTATTCCTTTGCAACGAAAACTTTCACTACTTTCTTGTTGTATTGCTACAATGAACCTGAAAGCTTTTACTACTTCCTTATTGTTTTTCTTTTGACTTAGTTTTAACACATTTAACAAAATATTGTCATCTAGCTCTGTCAACAAAACAAAACATTATCCTCTATCTTAACAAAATATTATATTTCTCTATTGTTCTCCCTTGTGACAACTTTAAGTGTGTTGGAGACATTTGTAGTGGATAAAAACACTTTTAAAAGGAGAAGAAGAGAGAAGTTGAATCACGATGAACAAAGGAAGAAGAAAGGAGTTGTAATGAAGGAGAAAAAAAAAGGAGAGAAGAAAAAAAGAGAAATGATATATAAAGTTTAATGAATAGAATGAACAATATTTAAAATTTTAATGAAATATATAACAATAATTTTATAAATAATTGTTATCACATATGACATATAACGACGTATATGATGACAATTATAATAGAACTATCATTAAAAAAAATAAAAAATAATTTTAAAATTGTCATAATTTTTTTTTCAATAACGGTTCACATGTAACAATTATTAAAAGATATTGTCATTTTGTTTAGTACCAGTAATATATATTTCTTCTTGGTGAATTGATGCATTTATTTTATAAGAAATAAGTGAATATGTAATAAATAAGTTTCACAATAAACTAATCTTATAAAAAAATTTAGGGTGAGTGGTCGGTCTTTTGAGGATTGAAAGACTACGAACTCTCTAAAATTTTATAATTTTATATATATTTATGATTTTAGTTTCTTTAAATTTAATTATCATTAAATATATTTACTTGTATATTTATAATATTCTCTCACCATTTCATTTTTTTTATCTTTTCTTATTGATTTACTATTTATTAATAATATATTATTTAGACCCTAAAATCAATAATCAAAATCCATCTCTCTCATGTACCATTTTATATTAATATTCAGAAGGCTAGGATCACTTTAAGAAATAGTTGTAATTAATAAAAAATTTGAACTTAAAAATTATAGGAATGTTAGTTATATATTTTTAATACAATTCTTTTAATTTATTTGAAATCATAAAATCATTTTAAAATTGTTAAATATGATGTATGGTTTACATATTTTTACACTTTAAATAAAAGAAGAATTGTGTTAAAAAGAATGCGTAAGACAATGATAATTAGAAAGGTAACATGCCTTACTTGTTACGAGTGAAGTCATCAATTTCACCAGTACAGGTGATAAAGGTGAAAATTGTCCAGTACACAACAATAGGAATCTCTTGCAAACTTTCTGCCAAAGTAGGTACATCTCTTATGTCATGCCCTGCACTAATAAGCTTCTTCCACACAGTGATACATTCAACCACTTCCATTACCTTCTTCACCACACCGTTGAAGTGAGTGAGGTTCTTTTTGTTCTGTGGAACCATTAGAAGTCCATGCAAATCTGCAAATGAACTTTCAAACTGCTGGCATGGTGCGATCAGAGGAAGAAGGTACAAGAATTTGCCGTATTCCAGGGCAAAAGCTGCTTGAACTATCAGTACTTTTGCATCCCAAGAATAATGTTTCAGCTGTTCCAGAATCAACATCGTTGTGCAATGAACTGGATGTTCACCACGAGGAGTACATATCATCTACAATATCCAAGAAGTTTTTAATTTATATACATCACATATTGTTAGGATAAAATATTTTACATTTACAAATCATGCATATTGATATAATTTTTAATATATTCTTACACAGTTAAACAATTTTAAGTGCAAATTGATTAATAGTACCATATGAATTTTATACAGGTTTAGTTGTATTTTTGTTTTTTCAAATATCATAATTATATAATTTTTCATCCTCACGTTTCAATTGTAACAATTAGATGTCAATACACAAGGAAATTTCCCTTGACCAAAACAAAATCTGCAAAATTATTAAAAATATAATTGACTTAATTGATAGAGAAAAGAGTAAAATCACATATTTATCTTACTTCAAAAACTCAATTGGTATAATTTTGAAAGATTAAAATTTAGATGCAACTAAGAAAAATAGTAAATCAACTTCCACTATTTTCCTATTATTTTTTTATTTTCTTTTATTTCCTGTTTGAAGAGTGTGGATCCATTTAAATATAAGAAAAATAATATTTGATATATTATTTATTATAATAAAAATAATAATTATTTATTCATCAAATAAACTTATTCTTGTTTGTGAATTGATTTCTACTTTTGTCTAGGAAACTATTATAGGATTATATATTTCATAAATTTTTATTTCATTTACAATTTTTTATTAATGATTAAATTAATAGTATTATATTATTAAATTTTTTATTATTATTATCGGAAACACATGTCCACGTATATGTTTGTGTCCATATTTTTATTATGTTTTTTATTTGAATTTATTAAAATTAATATATTATTAAATATTTGTTCTTGAGATTTTAAATTGTTGAAAATTGTTATAAATAAAGTATAAGACAGAATTTCAAGAAGAAAGAATCAATGATAAAATAATAAAGAAATCATATTTTTTATTATTTAAAATATTGAAAAAATAAATAAAAAGATATAATATAAATATATATTATATTTTTTTCTCCGATAAAAAAATAGTAATAATTGAATTGTGCAAGTATATTTTAGAGTTTTCTATGTATATTTAAGTCAATCACACACTTTGGACAAGATTATTTTATTTAATAACATTAAAATAGTTGTCTGAAATTCATATTTGTGTGAAGCGCCATAGAAGATTATTAAAGTTTAACTATAGAAGGCTATGCTACATTCGTTATTTTCATGAAAAAGTTCAATCAAATTTCTAGTTGACACAGAATAAGAAATTAGCAATCACCAGATAAGCAATTCGCTTCAGTTTGGCAGCAAGTTGTTGGAAAGTTATGGTCGTGTCTTCTCTGAACTGATCGCTGAGTTTCTCACTCTGTTCACAGAATCATATACTTTATGGTGTAAACAGTTTGGAAAAGGTTGTTGTATAGGGTGTAAGAAAATTACCTTAGCAATCACCTTTTCTGAGATTTCCATGGAGAGGTTGATAACATCAGAGGCAGCGCTGTGAAGAGAAGCTGTATCACACTTCTCAAGACAATGAAAATGTGTTCTGTAAACATCATCCAGGATCTTGTCGTGACTGAATTCAAATGGGTTCTGCTTCTGCTTCTGCATCCCTTGCTTCACATTACTACTTGAACCTGACTCGGACATAATAGCTACCTATATAGCTTAGACAACAATATCCTACAAGTCAATTTCCAAGTAAATGTAACCTTTTTTGTTTGTAATGCCTTATTTGTAGCTTGCAAAAATCTTAGAGCATGGTTTATAATGCTACCTAACCATAGCACAGTGAATGATTCGTTTCACCATGCATGGATATGATTATCCACACAAGAAAGCATCCAAGCAAATAATAAATTAAAGTAAACTGTCCCCCCTGTGATCCCTAATCCACCCGTCATAGTATGTGGCGCGGTGGCAATTTTGTAATAAAATCATAAACTTTCTATGTCGGGTAAGTTTTAACCGACATAGTAAGTGGAAATGTCACTTTCTATATCGGGTAAAATTTACCCGACATAGAAAGTGAACTTTCTATGTCGGTTATAATTTACCCGACAACTTTCTATGTCGGTTAAGTTTTACCCGACATAGAAAGTAAACTTTTATGTCGGTTAAATTTTAACCGACATAGAAAGTACTTTTATGTCGGTTAAATTTTTAACCGACATAAAAGTACTTTCTATGTCGGTTGAAATTTAACCGACATAGAAAGTGTATATTAAATAAAAAAAATTAAATATATAAGTATATAAATATTTATATATCAAAATATATAAATATATTTGTATTTATATATTTTGTATATAAATATAATTTATTTGTAAGTTATGTATCAGAAATTCGTAGTAGTTTAGTGGTTGGAGTATCGGTCTTCAACTCTAAGGTACTGGGTTCAAATCTTGTTAGACACAAATCTTTTAAACATATAATAAATCCTACCAGTAATAATTTTTGTAAAAAGTCCATTACTTTCTATGTCGGTTCATTACAACCGACATAAAAAGTCATACTTTCTATGACGGTTCATCACAACCGACGTAAAAAGTCATACTTTCTATGACCCCTGTATCTATGTCGCCTCTTTAACCGACGTAAAAAGCTCATTTTAACCGACATAAAAAGCCTTTTTTGCACTAGTGTCTGTTAGGACAGGTGAAAATGAATTGTGTCCATGTTATATTAATTTCTTAATTTTATACCCTAGACTTTTGATTTTCAAGAAAAGAATGAGGATATGAAAACACGTCGCACTTTTTATGTTGCTTTTCAAGAAAAGAATGTGGATAAGAAAAGTATTAGGGTCGATCTACAAGAAAAGAACCGTGGTACAGCGTAATACTATAGATACTTGTATTGTATTGACAAGGGATGCATATGCTCTACTAAAATATATTATTTTAAACGTCGAATAAATGAACTACAGGGACTCTCGTGTATCTTCTGAAAATAAGACATCGTCATTTTTCATTAATGAAAATATTTTTTTAATGTTATTTAATAACAATATTCAATATCGATTCTAGGGTATATAATGTTAGATGATAATTTAGTTATAATATTCTAACAAATCTCAGTTATTATTATAAATACTGTGTCAGTGATTATATAAACTAAGTATTTTTACGTAGAATATACAGTTTCATTTTTCAGTGTAGAGCTTTAAGATCCAAGAAGAAGAAAAAGAAGTAGAAGAAAGAATGGCGATGACAATCGGAAGATGACAATCGGAATATGCCAGTGCTCAATAGCAAGAACATCAATGTGTACGATAGTTAGTATTTGAAGATGAAGACCATTTTTGGTTTTCAAGAAGTCTTGGATGTAGTTTTGAATGGATATGATGGGCTACCGAAGAACCCCAATCATTACAAGAAAAATTCATTTTAGCGACCGAAAAAATCGGTCGCTAATGTCAAAAAATCGGTCGCTAATCAGTTAGCGACCAACATTTGCGACCGAAAAGCGTCATCGCAAAAAGCCAAGTCGCTAATGTGTTAGCGACCGATTTTCATTTCGGTCGCAAAATAGCGACCGATTTTATTTCGGTCGCAAAATAACGGCCGAAATTAATATATCCAATTAGTCGCTAAATCGGTGACAAAGTTAAAAAATAGCGACCGATTTAAATCGATCAGCTAAATAAGTAACAAAGTTAAAAAAATAACGATCGTTTTAAATCGGTGGCTAAATCAGTAACAAAGTTAAAAAAATAAGCGACCGTTTTAAATCGATGGCTAAATTAGTAACAAAGTTAAAAAAATAAGCGATCGTTTTAAATCGGTGGCTAAATTAGTAACAAAGTTAAAAAAAATAAGCGACCGATTTTATATTATATTTTTACTTATTTAAGTTTTTATTTATATTTATTTCCAATAACTCTTAATTATATTATATTTTTTAGAAGTTTAACTTATTATTATCATTGTCAGGATTCGAACCCGGTAGTTGGAGGCAAAAACTCCAACCACTCGAGCTACTAGGATTTTTTAATAATAACTTACAAATAAATTATATTTATATACAAATAAATGTATATCCGTATAAATATATAAATATAAAATGTATAAATAAAAATATATTTATATATTTTAATACATATTTAAATATTGATATATTTATACATTGATATATTTAAATATTTATATATTGATATATTTATATATTTATATCTTTATATTTTTACATATATTTATATCTTTCCATATTTATATATTTATATATAAAGATATTAGTTTTGTATACAAATAATATTATAATATAGTATATTATACTATTAGTATAATATACAAATTATTAATTTTGTAATTTATATACAATGAAAATGAAAATAATATAATGATATATTAGTATAGTATATTTGTATTCTAATTTTTAATTAAATTAAAATTATGCTAATAATGTATAATAATATATGAGGGGATAATAAATTTAATCCAATTACTTTTATAAATATATAAATATAAAATCTATAAAATATTAAAAATGATATTATATTTTTAAAAACAAATATTAGAAAAAGGTTTAAAAACATATATAAATTATATTTATATGTCCAAAATATTAAAGATATCCACATTTAAAAAAATAATAAAAAATATTAAAAATTATACTTTAAATTGATGAAAATATTTTAAAAAAGTTATATTTATTAAAGTATTAAAAATATTTTGTAATATATAAATTAAAAAAATTATCATTAAATTTTTTAAAAATTATTAGTTTTGTAATTTATACACAATAAAAATAAATTACAAATATTATAACTTAATGGTATATTAATATAATATAATATATTTGTATTCTAATTTTTAATTAAACTAAAATTACGCTAATAATGTATAATAATATATGATGGAATAATATTGATATATTTATATATATATATATATATATATATATATATATTTATATATTTATATATTAATATATTTATATATTTAAATATTTAAATATTTAAATATTAATATATTTATATATTTATATTTTGATATATTTATATATTTATTTATATCCTTATACATTTATATCTTTATATATTTATATATTTGAAAAAAAATAAAAATAAAAATATTAAAATTTAAAAATAATATTATATTTTTAAAAATAAATATTAAAAAAAGATTTAAAAATATATAAATTATATTTACATGTACAAAATATTAAAGATATATATTATCTTTACATATTTATATATTTATATCTTTATATTTTATATCTTTATATCTTTACATATATTTATATCTTTATATCTTTCCATATATTTATATCTTTATATCTTTATATATTTATATATTTATATCTTTATATATATATATATATATATATATATTTATATCTTTATATATTTATAAAACCTATAAATAAAAATATATTTATATATTTTAATATATATTTAAATATTGATATATTGACATATTTATATATTTATATATTTACATATTTATATATTAATATATTTATATATTTATATATTTATTTATATCTTTATATATTTAAAAATTATATTTTAAATTGATGAAAATATTTTTAAAAAGTTATATTTATTAAAGTATTAAAAAATATTCTGTAATATATAAGTTAAAAAAATTATCATTAAATTTTTTAAAAATTATTAGTTTTGTAATTTATACACAATTAAAATAAATTACAAATATTATAATATAATGGTATATTAATATAATATAATATATTTGTATTCTAATTTTTAATTAAACTAAAATTACGCTAATAATGTATAATAATATATGAGGGGATAATATTGATATATTGATATATTGATATATTAATATATTTATATATTTATATTTTGATATATTTATATATTTATATTTTGATATATTTATATTTTGATATATTTATATATTGATATATTGATATATTTATTTATATCCTTATACATTTATATATTTAAAAAAATAAAAATTTAAATATTAAATTTCAAAAATAATATTATATTTTTAAAAATAAATATTAGAAAAAGATTTAAAAATATATATAAATTATATTTACATGTACAAAATATTAAAGATATATATTTATATCTTTACATATTTATATATTTATATTTTATATCTTTACATATGTTTATATATTTATATCTTTATATATATATATATATATATATATATATATATATATATATATATATCTTTATATATTTATAAAATCTATAAATACAAATATATTTATATATTTTAATATATATTTAAATATTGATATATTGATATATTTACATATTTATATATTTACATATTTACATATTAATATATTGATATATTTATATATTTACATATTTATATATTTATATTTATTTATATTTTTACATATTTATATCTTTATATCTTTATATATTTAAGAAAAAATTAAAAATTTAAATATTAAATTTTAAAATAATATTTTATTTTAAAAAAAATATTAGAAAAAGGTTTAAAAATATATATAAATTATATTTACATGTACAAAATATTAAAGATATATATATTTATATCTTTACATATTTATATATTTGTATCTTTATATATTTATATCTTTATATTTTTACATATATTTATATCTTTATATTTTTACATATATTTATATCTTTCCATATTTATATATAAAGATATAAAGATATTAGTTTTGTATACAAATAATATTATAATATAGTATATTATACTATTAGTATAGTATACAAATAATATATTAGTAAAGTATAGTATACAAATTATTAATTTTATAATTTATATACAATAAAAATAATATAATGGTATATTAGTATAATATAGTATATTTGTATTCTAATTTTTAATTAAACTAAAATTACGCTAATAATGTATAATAATATATGAGGGGATTATAAATTTAATCCAATTACGTTTATAAATATATAAATATTAAATCTATAAAATATTAAGAATGATATTTAATTTTTAAAGACAAATATTAGAAAAAGGTTTAAAAACATGTATAAATTATATTTATATGTCCAAAATATTAAAGATATCCACATTTAAAAAAATACTAAAAAATATTAAAAGTTATACTTTAAATTAATGAAATATTTTAAAAAAGTTATATTTATTAAAGTATTAAAAAATATTTTGTAATATATAAGTTAAAAAAATTATCATTAAAATTTTTAAAAATTATTAGTTTTGTAATTTATAAACAATGAAAATAATATCATGGTATATTAGTATAGTATAGTATAATATATTTGTATTCTAATTTTTAATTAAACTAAAATTACGCTAATAATGTGTAATAAAAATGAGGGGATAATAAATTTCATCCAATTACATTTATATATATATATATATATATATATATATATATATATATATATATATATATATATCCTTTTTTAACTTTTTTTTCTTTTTAAACTTCTCACATTCTACATTGTTTTTAAACTCTATCATTTTTACTATATTATAATAATACATACAATTTAAAAACTAAACTAAAAAAAGTAAGTTTAAATTTATAAAAAAATACATTACTAAAAGTATCATATTATATTAAGATTTTCATTATTTTCGTTAATTATAAATTTAAATGTGTTTCATAAATAAAATTATAAATTTAAATGTATTTCCACTTTTGATCCATCATAAATAAAAATAAATAGTCTCTTATAAATGTTGTTATATTTTAATCCAGCATTAAATTTGTTTTATATAAGAATTTGATGACTTATCATATTATTAAAAATTTGGATGAAATAATTATGTATAATACTTTTTTAGTATATTATGTTTTTAAATTTGTTAATAGAGAAAAAGTTTCAAATTCAAAATGTTAAATACTTTTAAATATTAAAATTGACTTTATAAAAAATTAGGAAAATAATAATTAATCCAAAAATATAATAATAATAAAAATATTATAAAAAAGAGTTCAAAAATGTATTATAATATTTTCAGTTTTAGTTTAATTATATTTTTAATTCTCAAAGTAGAAAATTATATTGTAATTATTTTAATTTAATAAAATATAATTTAGATTTTTAATACTAAAATTAAAATATTAAATAATAATAAATTTAATTCTTTAAATTTAGTATTTAGAAACTAAAATTATAGTTTCTCTCTTTTAAAAATTAAAATAAATATTTAAAAATAAAAATAAAAACTAGTATTATCTTAAATTTATTAAAAGTATAATTAAATCTCTACTTTCTTATGCAATTTTAGAATTTTTTCAATGAAAATCCAATATATGAAAAAGTTAAATTTTAAAAATGCACAACCTTAACTATGTTGAATATAAATTTAAATATATTTTTCATTTATTTAAATATGGTTTATTTTTAGTATTTATAAAATATATTAATTTTAAATTTTTAATCTTTTTATTAATTATGTTAAAAATGAAAAATATTAATTATTATACTTAAACTAAAAAATATTTTAACTAAAGATAAATATATTTCTATAAATAGTTTAATTAAATAATATATTTATTATTTAATGTATATTGATATAATTTTTTTTTGGTATATCAATTATATGACAACAACCATGATTAAGTAATTAATAATAATAAAGCAATAAATTTAAAAATTAGATTAAAAATAAAGTATTATAAAATAAAATTGTAATAATTTGATTAAAATTGTAATTTTTTAATTAATTAAGTTAATGAGGAATTAAAATGTGATAATTTGATGTGTTTAATTTTTTTAATATAAATTTTTAAAATATAATTTAATTTCAATTGAAAAATAAATTAAAGAATATTTGTTATTAAACTTTTCTTAAACAATGTATTGAATAGTTAATATCACTCTAGTCTTAATTCATTACAATTTAAATTTTTAAAAAATTTGATTTATTTTTAATAATATTTTTATTTTAGTAATTTATAATTAAAGTTAATCTTCATTTTGTTAATATTGAGACCAAAGTTTATTTTTAAAGTATATTTTAAAAATTAAATTATTTTTAAAAAATAAATTACTTTTAAAAAATAAATTGTATAAAATATACTAAAACAATTAAAGTATATTTATAAAAAAATAAATTTAAATATAATAAAAAAATAATATTTATTGGCGACTGATTTTAATTCGATCACTATTTTAATTTGTGATTCGGTCGCTAAATCAGTCGCTAAATGATTTTTTTTATTTTAGTATGGAATAGCCACCGATTTAGCGACCGAAATTTTGTGACGCAAACTATTGGTCGCTATTTCGGTCACTAAATAAAAAAGTGAAACCAAATCATATTTTGGTGGCTAAATCGGTCGCTAAATTGCGACTGAATTAACTCGGTCGCTAAATCGGTCACTAGTTGCGACCGAATTAAAGTGGTCGCTAAATTGGTTGCTAATTGCGACCGAATTAAATCGGTCGCTAAATTGGTCACTAATTGCGACCAAAATTAAATCGGTCGCTAATTGCGACCGAAAAAATTCGGTCGCTAATTTCGGTGGCTAAATGTGTTTTTTCTTGTTGTGAATGAGACACAATGTGCGACATTTCGAGAGGAAAAGAAACATGATTGCAAAACTATGTTCTACATTCATCAGTGTGTTGATGAAAGTAACTTTGAGAATATTTTGTTGACAAATTCAGCGAAAGAAACATGGGATATACTAACGCGCAATTACGTAGGCGGAGAGAGGTTAAAGGTGCTGCGACTTCAAACCTTATGTCGTCAGTATGAGTTGTTGCAAATGGAGACGCAAGAAACCATCCAAGAATACTTTACAAGATTATTGTCGATCACAAACTTGATGCAGTCTTGTGGTGAAAGGTTGAGAGAACGAGCGGTAGTGAAGAAGGTGCTGAGAACCCTTGATGCTAGGTTCAACATAATTTCTGTAGCTATCGAAGAATATAAGGATCTCGATTTGTTAAAACTTAATGAACTATGTGGATCATTGGAGGCTCATGAACAATGGTTACATGAGAGGGCGAAAGAGAAGTCCAACACAAAACGAATGTTGTTCACGAAACAAAAGCTGAAGAATGAAGGAAATTGAGAAAAATTGAACAATAGAGGTCGAGGAAGAGGAAAATATAGGAACAATGGTAGACGAGTCTCAGAAGGGAAACATGAGAGCTCTTCACAATCGAGAGGTGGTAGAGGTAGAAAATCACAGTAGAGAGGTGGTCAATCGGGCTCTGCTGTGAGCAAGAAAAATGTATAGTGTTACAATTGTTACAAGTATGATCATTATGTTGTTGACTGTTGGAACAAAGAAAAAGAAGTGAATGTTACATAAAAAGAAGACTCATAATGAAGTGTTATTAATGGTGATCATGACAAAACCAATGGATACTTTTGGTGAATCTTGATATTTGGATACTGGCTATTCGAATCACATGTCATTTCAGAAGAGTTGGTTCATCGATCTAGATAAAAATATGAAGTCAAAGGTTAAATTTGTAGATAATTCGATAGTGAGTTGTGAATGAAAAGGTAGAATCATAACTAGAAGAAGAGATGACAAATCTGAAATAATTTCATATATACTTTATGTTTCAGCCATAAAGCACAATTTGTTGAGTATCAGACAATTACTTCAAAAAGGACATTTGATCGATTGAAGATCGAGGGAGCAAATGTTAAGAATCCTTGATAAGAATGGAACATCGATTTTAAAGGCACCTCTAAGTAAGAAGAAAGTTAACGGAGGACCACAAAGGAATATTGGGCCTATCACTAGGGTCATGGCCTGAAGGATAGAGAAGAATGAGGCGGCACCACGAATACTCCTCTTATGGAGTTTAATTTGAACATCTCAAAATAAACTTGTATTGAATAAATCCTTCTCTTCCTTTTGTATGGTCCCAAAGATGCACACCAAACCCATGGAGCACACCAAACCAAGACCAACCGAGTCATAGGAGCACACCAAGGATGCCACATGACCAAGCTCTCCTCTTTTCCATCTTAGATGCACCTCAAAGAAGCTTTGAGGTATATAAACACTTGAGGAAACCTTCTCTTGTTCAATGTGGAAATTAGAAGAAGATAACATAAAAGAGAAGTTATCACGGTTCAAGAAGGCGCAACAAAATGTCACTCGGTCAACCCACCATGGTGATCGCACCAAGCTCACAGTCAAGACCCATTCGCACGATCAAGGCTGCACCAACACAGGTGCTTGTAACCCATTCTTTTCAATATGGTATATAAACTCTTAGGGAAGCATATAAAAGAAGAATGTGGGACTTCTAGAGCCCATTTTCGTTGCCTCACATAAGAGTAGAATAAGTCCCATATCTCTAAATACTTGAAGTGGATGATAGGGGAAACACTATAAATATAACCCCTTGTGTAGCTTCTTTGGCACATTTGAATGAAATCCAAGCTTAGTGCGTGGAACTTGCAATTTTGCTTGTACCTATTTTAGCTTGACTTCAAGTGTCCCTTGGAGATTTTCTTCTCCTTGTCTCTTAAACAAGGGACCTTCCTTGGAGGAGCTAATGCCAAGTCTTCTGTTGCGACTTTGGGAACAATTTTTGGTCACTTGAGAGCTTGAGGTGCATACTTGGGTGTCTCTTTGGTGGAAGGAGGAGATTATTTCCATCAATTTGGTACTAGAGCTAGACATGGAGGTCTTCAAGAGATAAGTACCTTCATCTTTCCTTCTTTCTTGTCTTTGAATTTCGGTTTTGTATGCACTTGCTTGCGTCTTTTGAGTCATATGTAATCATTTTTTGCATCTTTAATATTTATCTTGTAATTGATTCATTGCTTAGTTCCTTTCATGAATTGATTGTATGTTTAGGATGTTCTTAATATGTTGTATGAGTAGCCATAAAATTTTGTTTACTTAGCTTTCAATTTTATAATCTTCCATGTTGTATTAGATAGTCATGTTTAGTCCTTATATGTTCATATTTCCATAGAAGTTGTCCCACATGTGTTAGAAAAACAAAAATTTTGTTGAAGAAAATTGAAACCGAGTTTATGCTAGGAACCAAACCAATTATGTGTATGTGTGGTTTGTACATTTGAGTATTCTTTTTCTATTAGATCATTGGCAAAATTCTAAACATAAAAATTCTTGTACAAACCGAGACTAGTCTAGACTTCTTTTGAATTTCGCAAGTTGAATCAATTGTTGATAATATGTCATGACAATGTTCGGACTTATGTGAAAATAATATCATGAAATTGAAATATTGAAGAAAAAGGCCAAGTCTCATAAGAACAAAAAGAATTGAAATTGTGAAGTTTAAAAGAAAAGAAATTAAAACAAAAAAGTCGAGACTTAGTCAAAATAAAGTTTGAAAGATATGTTTGTAACTCTTGATTATGTCCCACACCCCTTAAGAGAATAATGGAATTGAAAATTGCATGTATTAAAAGAGGCTAAGGGAGTGTATAATTCGGCAAAACTTAAATTGGGCTTATAAGTGATTCAACTTAAGTCTTTTATTTTTGTAATCCATTCTAGATCCATTCTTAAGCTTCTTTTGAGTGCCTTCTTTTAAAATTTGCCAAGTTTTATTGCTTATCTTTTTTAGGATTTCTTAAGTTTTGTCAAACAATAAATCTAATCATTTGATTGTGTCCATTCCTTGTGTAATATTTTCTTGTGTTTTGATTATTTGCATCTCAAAGCTCTTAAGACAAGATAACCGTTGTGTTTTTCCCTTATTCTCTAGTAAACTCATTTCTTCTTCAAGGTAGCATCTTAGGTGTTGTTAAGAAGAAAGGAGAAGGTTGTCTTTGAAGGATCTTAAAAGCCAAAGCCGGACACAAGAAGAGTGTAAACACAAACTGATGTGGACATGACCTATGACAAAGGCTAGAGCAAGGGAAGGAAAGGAAGCTCTTCAACAAGTATTGTTGGTTGACCAAATTGTGTTTTGGATTAATCAATTAATGGGTTTTAGTTTGGTTTTATTGCAAGTTGTAATAAGAGCCCAATTGGAAACTTAGTCATCAGTCTTTGAGAGACCAAGAGGGTGCATAACTGATTGACTTTTGGTTGCGACAATTTCAGTTACAATCAATCATTAAGTAGTATCAATTCCTAGGTTAATGATCATTATTAGCCTTTATTTGTTTCCATTAAGTAGTTTTCAATTCCTAGGTTAATGAATCATTATTAGTATTTATTTTCCTTTATTGAATCTTTGTAATTCTGATGACAAAGCTTCTATATAGGCTGAACCATATTTTTATCAAATATAACAAGTTGAATTTTATTTAAAAATATTAGAGTTTAGCTCTTTTATCTTGGTGAGAGTGATTCTTCTAAATTCTTAAGTGATTCAAAAACACTTGGTTGTATCGAAGGACTTTCACATCTTTTGTGAATTGTCTCCCTTGGGAAGAGTGATTTTTTCCTTCCACCTTGTAGACCCCAAATCTTGCCTGACCTCACAATAAGTTAAGAAATCATCTGTTTTGAAGATGGTCAAGGCTTTATTAGGCCCCTAATAGTGTTTTCTAGGCTCCATTTAAGAAAAGGAAGGTTTTCTTAGAAAAATAAAAATTAGGGTTTTTTGTCAGAAGGCTAGGATAGTCGTATCAACCCCCTTGGGGGCCTGGGACGACCGTCCCAAATCTAGGCAGTTGTCTCACTCCTTTTGTATCCCATGATGACCGTCCCAAAATTCCAGACGAGCGTCCCACCTGATAAAATCTGGGATGGCCGTCCCGACCTCCTAGATCCACGAGCCTATAAATAGGAGCTCATTCTCCCCCATTTTCACACACTTCTGCACCTGGGATTCAAAGCTCTCTTCTCTCTCCTACTCTGAAACATTTTTTGAGCATTTTTTGCTTTGTTTCAAAGTCCAAGTAGTCTTTCTAGTTATCCTTTTTGGATTAATTGGTTAAGGAAGTCTCCTTTTGAGACATCCAGTGCTCGATAGTGTAATAATTTTATTGTTCATGGGAGGAGTGCTCTTTTAGAGGGAGGAGACTGCCAAAAAGCGTCCTCACATTTTCAAGAGATATATATAAAAGCTCGCTTCATAGGTTCTTTTTTCTATCCCTTCTCTTTTACTGCTTTCCTTTATCACTTTCTTCTCTGTGCATTAGAAATTAGAGTCATGTAGATATTTAATTACTGCAAGTAGATAAATAAATAGGGTAGAAGCATAATTTTTATGTCTTTATTTTAAGATTATTCCATCATAGGGAACCTGAAAGGGGCGTTGTGGGGTGCTAGCACCTTCCTCACACGTAACTAACTCCCTTACCCAACTCTTATTGTAATAGCGAAAGTTGGTTTTCTTAAAAACCAACACCTTTTTATTTTCCTTTTCCAATGTTATGGTAAAAATATTGGTGGCGACTCCAAAACCTTTTTACGAAAACCTCGCTCTTAAGAGTAGTTCGATTATCGAACACCTTAAGAGCGATGACCACATTTTTACAAAAAACACGAGCAATTAACCATCACGTCGCAACCGATCGCCTTACTTCGGTTTTTCCTCCCCATTTTTTCAAGAGGGGACGTTGGCGACAGATGGCGACTCCACTGGAGAAGTCATGAGAGTTGATCCCATTTAGTAATGGAATAATCCAAAAAATAGTAGATTTGAAATTATGCCTCTACCCTTTCTTTGATTGTATAACATGTTTTACTTCTATGGCTTTAATAACTGTTGTCTATTTATTTTCTGCAATTATTTGAATTACAAACTGTACACAAACCCTTGCACACAATAGTCCCTCTATACCCAGGGGCAAGAGTGAATACACATAGGGAGCGGGTGGTGTTTATGGCCGGATGTGGTAATGGCCTTAGTGCCAGCAGGTCGTTGTCAGAAGTCACCACTCAAGGTGATAACCATCCTCTCTCAACCTGCAAGACGTCGACACGGCCAGGCGTCACGCAAGGTTTAAGGGTTGAGAGACCGTGGGAACCCTATAATGGGGACACCTTGGGGACCTGACCTTAGTGAGGACAGTTAGAACAAACCCTTACATGCACTTTTCTGTAGGATACCCCTACCTCGTGATTAAAACGTCGTCTCTCTTTTCGTGGATGAGTGAATTGTTTGTGCATATGTTTGTTGCATTATAGACCCCAAATCTTGCCCCGCCTTAAAATGAAGAGCGGAAGACTTCCAATTCGAAGATGGGCAAGGCCTAAAAAGCTACTAGGAGAGACTATTAGGCCCTATATTAGAGTAAGAAGGCTTTTTTGTACAAAAAATAAGGATTTCCACCTTAAGGGTTGAGACCGCCGTCTCGCCTAATGGCAAAGTCGAGACCGCCATCTCGTTTGGCGAGACAGCCATCTCCCCACTTGCCAATGGCGAGACCACCTTCCCGATTGGCGAGACGAGCCTCTCGTCATTTGGAAAATCGATACCGGCATCTCGATTGGTTAGACGACCGTCTCGCCATTTGTCAAAGACGAGACCGCCGTCCGGAATGGCAAGACGGAGGTCTCGACCTTGCCAGGCGAGACGACGGTCTCGACCTGATAGGTGCGAATCCCTATAAAAAGGGAGTGTTTTCCCCTCCATTTCACACAGTTTTTCCACCTTTCATTCTAAAATTTCTTAGAATTCTTCTCCTAGAGCCCCTCCGAAGCATTTTTGGAGTTTTTTGAGTGTCTTTAGAGAGTTTTTATAGCGTCGTAAGAGAGAAAAGTTGACGTTGTGGAGCGAAGGGCTGTCAAAACGCACCCTAACTTTTAAAGAATTAATCAAAGCTTGCTCCAGAGGTTTCTTCACTCTCTCTCTCTCTCTCTTTTATCGCTTTACCATTTATAAGTGCATTAATTAGGGCCATGTAGTCGTTATCTTTTAATTCCACAAATAAAAGGGTAAAAGCGTCATTTTTAATTTATTTACGAAATTACCGGCTTATCATAGTGAACCCGAAAGGGGCGTCGTAGGGAAGCTAATACCTTCCCTACACGTAACTAACTCCCTTACCCAATTCTGGTTATAACGACCAAAGTTTGTTGTTCTTAAGAAACCAACGCCTTCTTTTTCCTTTTTCGATGTTTCCGGTAAAAACATCGGTTGCGACTCCATAAGAACCCTCTTCGAAAACCTTGCTTTTAGGTCCAACTTGGTTATCGGACAACCTAAAAGCTCCCTTTCGAAAACCTCTCCCCTAGGTCCAGCCCGGTTTTTGGACAACCTAGAGGCGTTGTAACCTCATCCACAAAACGCGAAAATGGGAAGTCGGAACCATCGCGTCTCTCCGACTGCCTCTTTTGACGGTGGCGACAGATGGCGACTCCACTTGGGAAGCCTAGAGAGTTGATCCCATTTAGTGATGGGCTGGTTTATTAAATAAATTTAGAAATTTCGCTTTTACCCTACCTTGTTTTATAACATTTTTATTTATTTGGCTTTAATAACTATTCTTTGTTTATTTTACACAATTGTTTGAAATAAAAACTGTACACAAACCTTTGCACACAACAGTTTCCTCTATACCCGGGGGCAAGTGAGAAATCCATAGGGAGTGGGTGGCAGGTACTGTTTGTTGTAGTGAGGGCCATGCAGCCCACCGGTATGATCGGAAACCACCACTCAAGGTGATAACCTTCTTCTTTTGGCACAAAGGCTGACTATTGCCTTAGTGCTAAGCATGGTCGGAAGGCTGGAGAGTGGGGACCTATAATGGGGGCACCTTGGGGGCCTAAGCCTTGGTGAGAACAGTTAACCTAGCTTTGCCGAAGCACTTTTCTACAGGAAAATCCTACCTCGTGATTAAAACGTCTTCTTACGCGTTTGCGGATGAGTGAATTGTGTGTGCATTTGTTTGTTGCATTTGATTGCATAACATAACCAAACAATAGATAAAAATAGAAAAATCACAAAAATATTTTCGTAATAAACACCCTTATCTCGGACAGTCTGCCTTTTAGCTAGCCTAGTTTCAGGTTCTTTGTAAGCTAAGTAGCCACGCAGTCCGACAGAAGAGATAAGGGACGCTAAAATTATTCTTTCGCAATAAACCATTTTATCTTGGACAATCTGCCTTTTAGCAACCATGGTTTCAGGTTCTTTGTAAGCTAAGTAGCCATGCAGTCCGACAAAAGAGATAAAAGGTTATAAATAAAACCATAAAAATCAAATCAAATAAAAACCCAAAGCGAATAAAAAGGGGATCTTGTTCATAAACATTAAACACCCATATAGATAATTTCAGAAAAAAATATATATATATATACAAAATCTATCATACATCATGTAGAGATAAAACATGATAAATTTATGGAAAACAAACACTCCATGCATACCTACAATAAGCATCATATTCATAAGCATGCATTTTGGTTTTTAGAAAATGAAGGGGACTAGTAGACAAATGAAGAAAGTGGACATTCCTCGATTCCACGCTGAGAAAGTGGAACGACTATGCGCATTGATGTCACGAGAGGTCCGCTCCAATTTTGAAAAATCCTATGGATGGATTCTCGACCTGTTGAAGATCTGTGTCGATCCTACTTTTATCAGGGTTCTAGTTCATTTTTGGAACTCTAGTCTGCACTGCTTCGAATTCCCACAGTTCGATATGGTGCCTACTTTGGAGGAGTATGAGATTATGCTAAAATGGCCCAAATCAGCCGAGGTCCATATCCGCCATGGAGCATATACTTCTCCAACACAAGTCGCTGCCATCATCCAATTGTCATTTCGGCAGACTACCTTGATAGCAAAAGGGAATGTCCAGGGTTGGAAGGTTGCAATGTTAGAAGACCACCTGTCTTCTTTGGCTGAAAGGGCAGAATGGGTAGCTTTCAACAAAATCCTGGCTTTAATCTTATTTGGAACAATTTTTGTTTCCCTTCCATATTGACACAGTAAACCAAGCCGTCATGGACGTCTTCTTCGCCTGGGACGTGAACTCGAAGAGTCCCTTGCCTGCACTTCTTGCCGATACCTTGCTTTCGGTGGAATTTTGTCACCAAAAGCAAGGAAAAACACTTAGATGCTGCTCTTCACTGCTTTTTGTGTGGGGTATCACACATTTCTACGTCTCTAGTCACATGGGAATGTTCCCCGACCCCTTGAGAAGCTTCTCCAAAATCCCTCTCCACCGACGCACGACCATGGAGTGGAAGGTCGAGATAGAACAATGGGACGTTAACCACTTATCTTGGGTATGCCCTTGGTTCCGACCTGGCCCAGTCCTTATCAGATGTGGGGATTATCCGAGCATACCTTTAATAGGACTCAAAGGTTGCATAGCCTATTCTCCAAGGGTGGTTATGAGACAACTCTGAGGACCCAAACCGCAATACCCCGGGAAGAGGTCGAAGGATTGTGTTTCTTCGGAGACCCATGCGATGTCGCTAACTCGCTTGCTGTAAGAAGAGCATGGGAGAAACCAATCTTCATGGGAGATAGAGAGCTAGGAAAAGCTCGAGTGGCTGCCTCCAGTGATTACGAGGAGTGGAGAAGAAGTAGAGGGATGTCACAACCATCCACCTCACCTATTGTGTTTTGAAACAGTGAAGAGTTGCAAACCCAAGTCGATGCCTTGACCCGGAGAATAGAAATCATGGGAGCCCAGATGAGGGCCCTTGAAGAAAGAGAGCAAGAATATATCCTCACCATAGACAGTCTATAGAGGCAATGCAAGAAGAAGGACCACGAGATAGAGCGCCTCAAAGACCAATGTGCTGATTCTAACGAGCAAGTTATCCGAGCATCCAAAGCCGCCAGAACCAGCTCGGATAACCAACTTCAGGAAATATCTGCCAAATCAGCACGCCTTGAGGCTGAATGCGCAAAACAGGCTCAGACGATCAAGGAGTTGCTACAAGACCTCACAAGGACTCAGTCTGAAATACGCCAAGAGTGAGAGACCAACTAGAGACTCAACAGAAGTCTCACTGAGCTACGCTGCAAAGAAAGAGATGTGTTAGCTCAGTATGGTCAAGTATTACGAGAAAAAGACCGAGCCCTCGCAAAACTCGATGAGCTGCAAGCCTTGGTCGTCCATCAGGAAGCGAAGATCAAAGAGGCTCAAAAATACAATGAAGATATGAGCCAGGCAGTCCAAAAGCAAACCGAAGCACTCGCTCGTCATGTTCGGGAAGCCGAAAGAGAATTACGTAGAGATCAAGACCCGCTTGTGAGTTTCTTTAGGCTTTTCCGTTTCTGTCAAAAGTTGCTTCGTAGTGTGGAGTAGAGGGAATGTACACTTTCTACGAATATATATAAAATTTCTCTCTTCAACAATTTTCTACTTGCATGCATATCATTCATTTGCATATTTAATTTCCCCTCCTTCACTTTTAATAAATAAGATAATAAAAAAGAAGGATTAACTAACATGTCTTCCAATCAGAAGGATGGAAAGAAAACCACTCTTAATCAAGCTCTCCCCAACGGTTGATACACCACAAGAGGATAATAAGCCTCGACCGTTGGTTCTCAAAGGCAATAAGGAAGAGGGGGTAAGGACGCCTGTGCGATTATTTATGCCTCGTCCTTTCTCCTATGAATCGAATAAAGTTGTACCGTAGAGATATGGGGAATCTTCACCAATAAAAGAGGATATCTCCAATATAGCCGACATTGGGGGCATGACCAGGAGCGGAAGGATATACTCTCCCAAGGAGTTGCAAGAGGATGCCCCCAAAAATAAAGGAAAAAAATAAACAGACTGAAGAAAAAGGAAACAAAGAATCCAAGGAGGAGACCGACGAATTACTCCGGTTCATCAGGAAAAGCGAGTATTCCATTATCGACCAGCTCAATCATACACCTGCAAAGATAACTCTGTTATCTCTAATAATGAGCTCAGAACTGCATCGAAACACCCTGATGAAGGTCTTGAGCGAAGCGCATGTACCTCACAATATATCTCAAGAAAAAGTTGAGAGGATCGTTGGTCACATTACGACAAGCGATCACCTCACCTTCACAGATGAAGAACTCCCCCTAGAGGGATCGAGCCACAACAAGCCCTTGCACATTTCTATCAAGTGCAAGGAGTATCTCATCGCTAAAGTTCTTGTGGATAACGGGTCATCCTTGAACGTGATGCCCAAGTGCACACTGGACAAGTTGACTATTCAAGGAACCCCGCTTGCGCCCAAGCAGCACCATCGTTCGAGCCTTCGATGGATCTAAGCGAGAAGTGGTGGGAGAAGTCAATCTGCCAATCCAAGTCGGACCCACTATCTTCAACATTGATTTTCACATAATGGATATTACTCCAGCATACAGTTGTCTCCTTGGCAGACCTTGGATTCACGATGCTAAGGCAGTGCCTTCAAACGCTCCACTAGAAAGTCAAGTTTAGAGTAGATGACAAGCTGGTCACGGTCCAAGCAGAAGATGATATCCTGATCAGTGGACCGTCTACCCAGCCTTATGTGGATGCGACTGAAGAGACCCTTGAAACATCTTTTCAAACGCTCGAAATTGCCAGTGTAGAGAGACTTCCCAATAACACGAAGGTAGCCCGCATGATGATAAAGCATGGTTACCATCATGGCCAAGGATTGGGGGCAAATTCCCAAGGGATGAGGGAACCCCCAAAATTTAAAGATAACCCTTTAAAGTTTGGCCTAGGATATGACCCTACGAAGGGCCGAGCAGATAGACGAAAAGGGAAGTCTCTCCTCCGCACCCTCAAGCAGATCTTTCGAGGCGGAGGAATGCAAGCGCCGTGAGCAACCTTAGTCATTAGGAGCTCTTTTTCTTTTCTTAAGGGATGTAAACTCAGTGATTGTTAGAGATTATCCCCCTGGGCTAGCCCAACCCCTAGGCATCTTTTGGGCACATATTCCCTTACTAATTAATAAAGAATACATTTCTTACTATTCGTTTCTCTTCTTGTTATTTCATGACTAGACCTCATAATAACCTTGTCTAAACAAACAAAGAACAAAAGAGAAGAATAAAAAGGCGTCAAAAACAATCAAAGTGTACCATTGCCATAATAACCGAGTTGATTGATTAGAAGCACAAAATAAGGTTTTACCTCACCATAAATAAAGCCGTGTTTCGCCAATATTGTGTAAAAATAAAAAGAAAAGAAAAAGCCCACAAAAGCCAAAGGCCAAAAGAAAAGGGCAAATCACCCGGTAGGAAACCCACTAAGGGGGCTACGCAAAAGATAGGGTCAACCCGTTAGGACACCCGAACAAAAATAAATGGCAGCCTAGGCAAAAGTTAGGGTTATGAAATAAGGTCCGATAAAGATTCCAAAAAAAAAGGAACCTAGACAAAAAAATAGGACCAAAAGCACAATATCCTAGTTTGAAAACCCGAAGGGCGATCTAAGGAAATCAATTAGCCATGAAAGCAGTGGAAATAGGCTAAGGCGCAAATCTACAAAGAAAAACGTTTGTTTAGACGACAACTAAAACACTCAGGCCAACCCTAGCTAGCCATTCTTACAAAATCTCTTCTAAATAAAAATCAACCATCTAAAACACAAGTCGTTGATTTTATCCCATTTACTTCTTTTCTCTTGACCCTCACAACATTATTCTAACAATTAGTTTGGGAATATGGAGGCATATAATCAACAAGAGGATTGAAATCCCTAAAGCAAGGAAAAAGGGCACCGACATGGCAAAGCGTGCTCTCTAAACCAAAAGTCATTCTTCGGTCACGTTAAGTCTGGAACGACTCAAACGAGTACAACAGAGAAGCAAAACATCAGAGGGTCCCCCCGTCTATAAGACGTGCCAGTTAATCCTTCTGAAAACAATAATGAAATAGCATTATAGGACATCAAACATGAAAACATTGCATGCATAAAATGTTTTTGAACAAGGTCCTATTTTTTTTAACAAAAAAAAAATCTTCTAAAATTCGAGACCGTCGTCTCGACTTCTCAGACCGTCGTCTTGACCATTGTAGAAACGAGACCGCCTTCCTAAAATTCGAGACCGCCGTCTCTCTTTGGACAAAAACGAGACCGCCGTCTCGCTTGGCGAGAAGGCCGTCTCGCCATAAGCCCAAAACGAGACCATCGTCTTGAAGTTCCAGACGGTGGTCCCGAGTCTCGCAAAATCGAGACCGCCGTCCTGAAATCCCAGACGACGATCTCGACCTGAAACGAAAATCTATAAATAGGGGGCCTTGGGGTCAGATTTGTGCATCCCTTCCTGCATCCTCATACATACTTTTCTACATTCTTGAGTGTTTTCTATCAAAATGCATAGAGGACAGACTTCTATAAAGAGGGGTAGGGGTTCCGACCCTAGCACATCTACGGCCCCGGATCCCTCGAACTTGACCCAACTAACGCCCCAACACTAGGCCCGACTCAAGCACATCTGGGGCTACACCTGATATCCTATGCTGAGGTTGGACTTCCGCATCCTCGCTGAGTTTGGTTGGGAGGATGAGGTGCGGGGGTTCATTGAGAGCATCGGGTGGGACTTCCTCCTCCATCCTCCTCCCACCCGCATGTACACGCAGGCAGTAACGGAGTTCCTTGCCCACATTACGCTAATGGAGCTCCCCACCACGATCCCAGGAATCCCTCCGGTTAAGATGGTCTTCTACTTCATGAATGAGTCTTACTGGACTACGACGTTGGATGAATTTAATGTCTCCATCGGCTTCGTACAGCCCGAGGATATCTTGTCCTCGGGGTACCAGGGAGCCGTCTGTGAGTGGCCGCCTACCCTCACAGCCGGTGAGATGTGGGAGGATCTCACCGGAGTGCAAGTTCTACCGACCCTACTGAAGGGGTCCACTCTCCTCCGCGCTCTTCGTATCTGCCACAAGCTGCTGGCGGGGACCATTCATGGGCAAAAGGAGAGTCAGGGAAAGGTCACCCATCCTGACCTCTTTGCCCTGCATTGCATGCTTCATGGGCGCCGGTGCATTCCTGGTTACTTCTTTGTGAAGGACCTCAAAGATTTTGGGTGCCATCCTGTGGGAGCCATCCTCATGGGTCCCCTTATCACCCCACTAGCTGAGAAGTGGGGGTGCCGCGGCGAAGAAAGCATCCCCTCCGATCTTCGACCCGAGTACATTAGCTGGTCTATGCTTGTCAGCATGGGGATGCTCATCCGGCAAGGGACCCAGATGGCCCTTCACCCATCGCTCGTCATGAACCTGTACCTCCAGGACCTGGTGGCGATGCAAGACATGCCAACGCCCCCGGAATTTCGGCAGCAACAACAACAACAACAACAGCAGTACGAGATGACTTTGCTGGCATCAACCACAACATCTATGACAATGCCCCAACAATTCGAACAGATGTCCCTGAGACAGGATATCTTCGAGACCCGGCTAGAGACCTTCGGCCAGATACAGGAGGGAATGAGACAAGACCTGGCCCTGCTCCGGCAAGAACATCTCAACTCAGTCTGGAGCCAAGAAGAATTTTAAAGACACATGTATCGGCAGTTCCCCCCTCCCGGATCGTCTCCTGGCTCGAGTCCACCACCGTACTAGGGATATTACCCCAAAATAATTGTTGTAATAAATTTTATCATAAATAAATTTTTTTTCCATTCGTCTTTACTCTCTCTTTTTGAAAAAAGTCAGCATAACAAAAAAGACTAAAAAGTAAAAAGACTTACACTTAGTCCTGAAAAAAAAGCCAAAATCCAAAGTCGCGAGAAAAAAGATAAAACCGCAGAAAAAGGCAGGATTAAAGTCAAAGCGATAGCCAAAGCAGACTGGCAGGACAACTATGTTGACCAATAATCTTTTCGACAACCAACAAAAGTCGAACAACCAAAGATTCCCCGGCAATCAACAAGTCGGATGACCACCATAAAACTCCACCGGAAGAGCCGAAAGAATCCCCGACACACCAGATAACTTCATCCAAACAAGAAAGCATTCCTCATCACCCAGCGCATGAGCTAGAGCAGTAAGCCGCCACCACCACCAGTCCTACAAAGTGGACTGTACTAGCCAGCTGGGGGGTTCATACCCAACAACTTGCGCACGATGTGCGCATGATCTGCACACGAGCCAGAGCAGTAAGTCGCAACCGGTCCTATGTTGTGGACCATACCAGCCAGATGGGGGGTTTATACTCATTCAGTCCTACGCACTGTGGGCTATAACTACCAGCCTGATGGGGGGTTTATACTCATCAACCGAAGGGTCGGCTACCGCAAGAAGGAGCATCCTGAGGTTCTACCGCGTGTCAACCAAAGGGGTCGGCTACCGCCAGAAGGAGCATCCTGGAGGTGCACAACACATTTTTTTTCCTAGAGGATCAGCCACCGCAAAACGGGGTATCCGAAGGACAACCGGGCAAGAGGGTCAACTCCTTCACCTTCCAACCGATCCTTTTGGCATATTGAGCCATTAGTCGGCTAGTCAGGTGAAGAGGGGGGGCAGCTGTAGACCCCAAATCTTGCCTGACCTCAAAATAAAGAGCGGAAGACTTCCAATTTGAAGATGGACAAGGCCTAAAAAGACACTAGGAGAGACTATTAGACCCCATATTTGAGTAAGAATGCTTTTTTGTACAAAAAATAAGGATTTTCACCTTAAGGATCGAGACCGCCATCTCGCTTATCGGGACCGCGGTCCCGCATAATGGCAAAGTCAAGACCGCGTCTCATTTGGCGAGACGACCATCTCGCCACTTGCCAATGGCGAGACCACCTTCCCGATTAGCGAGACGACCCTCTCGCTATTTGGCAAATCGATATCACCATCTCGATTGGCGAGACAGTCATCTCGCCATTTGTCAAAGATGAGACCGCCGTCCCGAATGACGAGACGGTCGTCTCGACCTTGCCAGGCGAGACGCCAATCTCGACCTGAGAGGCGCAAATCCCTATAAAAGGGGAGCGCTCTCCCCTCTATTTCACACAGTTCTTCCACATTTCCTTCTAAAATTTCTTAGAATTCTTCTTCTAGAGCCCCTCCGAAGCATTTCCGGAGTTTTCTGAGTGTCTTTAGAGAGTTTTTATAGCATTGTAAGAGAGAAAAGTCGACGTTGTAGAGCGAAGGGCTGCCAAAACGCACCCTAAATTTTAAAGAATTAATCAAAGCTTACTCCGGAGGTTTCTTCTCTCTCTCTCTCTCTCTCTCTCTCTCTCTCTCTCTCTCTCTCTTTTATGGCTTTACCATTTATAAGTGCATTAATTAGGGCCATGTAGTCGTTATCTTTTAATTCCGCAAATAAAAGGGTAAAAGCGTCATTTTTAATTTATTTACGAAATTATCGGCCTATTATAAGGAACCCGAAAGGGGCGTCGTAGGGAAGCTAATATGTTCCCTACACGTAACTAACTCCCTTACCCAACTCTGGTTATAACGACCAAAGTTGGTTTTTCTTAAGAAACCAACGCCTTCTTTTTCCTTTTTCGATGTTTCTCGTAAAAACATCGGTGGCGACTCCATAAGAACCCTCTTGGAAAACCTTGCTTTTAGGTCCAGCCCGGTTATCGGACAACCTAGAGGCGTTGTAACCTCACCCACAAAACGCGAAAACAGGAAGTCGAAACCATCACGTCGCTCCGACCGCCTCTTTTGACGGCGGCGACATGCATTTGCATAAAATAATCATACAATAAAACAATAATAAAATTTCCTTAATAAACAACCTTATCTCGCTCGGACAGTCTTCATTTAAGCTAGCATGGTTTCAAGTTCTTTGTAAGCTAAATAGTCACGTTGACTAACATAAGAGATAAGGGGTTATATAACAAATAATTTAATAACAAAACAATTTTATCTCGGACAGTCTTCATTTAAGCTAACTTGGTTTCAGGTTCTTTGTAAGCTAAGTAGCCACATTGACTTACAAAAGAGATAAAGGGGTTATAAAGCAAATAAAAACAAAACATAATAAAACAATTTTGACAAAGTCAAATCATTCATTTTAAAATAAAAATAAAGATAGAGAAAATAAGACCCTTTTAATATTTAGTTGAGGGGCATTTTTGTCAAACATCTTATATTTATTTTAGTTTTCTCCCAATTCAGCAGCATGTAGCTCTTTCTTCTTCTCTTCTTCTTTATTTTCTCTCAACCCCTTACATTTCAATCCACAAATTGAAGGCTAAATCTTGATTTTCTTGAGGAGCTCCAAGAGGTAAGTTTGTTCCTCTCAATCTCCTCTACAATTCTATGGTTTCAATTTTCAATACGGGATATTTTCATTTTTCTTCTAACTTGGCTGGGCTAGAATGGAGTAGGAAGAGTATTATCATGGTTTCATTATTGTGATTTTACACCTAGAACACTAGAATCATGGTTGAAGTGGAGGATAAAAAGTGGTTGAGCTAAAAACCTTAGGAATCCTAATTTGTAGGTACTGTTCACTGAAATTTTGGAAATTGCGTGAACAGAATTAGGAATTGGTGTCTTCATAAAAGTTGTAGGAAATTATGTCCCGAAATTTGGAAACTAGTTTAACATCAAACGGATATTCAAAGCTTAAGTTTTGTCTATTTTACTGACTAGTGTTCTAGCCGTGATGTTAAAATGTTTCCCTGTTTCGATAGCCTCGGTTTTTGAATTTCTGGGATTGATACATGGAAAATTAGGACTTGATTTCTTCATAAAAGTTGTAGGAAATTATATTATCGAAATTTAGAAACTAATTTCACATCAAATGGATATTTGTAGCTCGATTTATGCCCATTTTACTGTCAGGTGTTCTATCTGTGACGTTAAGATGTTACCTGTTTCAACAGTCTCAGTTTTTGTATTACTGGGATTGATAGATGTGAAATTAGGAATTGATTTCTTGATAAAAATTGTAATAAAATGTGTTACCGAAATTTAGGAATTGGTTTCATGTCAATAGCTTATGTGTAACATGAGTTATAGTCAAAATACCAAGACATGTTCAGAGTGTTTTTGTAGTTGAGCCCTGTGTGTTTGGGGTGTCCATTAGAGATTGAGGCGAGGCAGTATAACGTGAACCTTATTTGCATTCTGATGGCGGGGTTAGATGTGATTTTGGGAATGGATTGGCTAGCTGGCTGCCAATCACGTACTCCTTGATTGTGCTCGGAAGTCACTACTAGAAAAATGTCAAATAGTAACCGAAATCGATGACCGAAAAATTTAGTTACCAAATTATTATTTTTTAGTCTAGTAAGCGAAATAGTAACCGAATTTTCGGTCACAAAAAATCGGTTACTATTTCAGTCACTTTATTATTTAATTTATTTTTTTAATTAATCTATATTTAATTTATGTAATTATTTACTACAAAAATGGTTAATAGTGACTCGAAATTAGTGACTGATTTTTTTTATATTTAGTAACTCGATTTAGTGACTAAAATTTCGATCACTAAAAAAATAATTTTTAAACTGATAACTATTTTTCATTTATATAAATATTTTATTTAAAATATTTTAAATATAAATTTACTTAATGATTTAAAATAATTGATAACATTTTTAATAAAATTATAAATATTTTAAAAAAATTGTTTACTAACTTATTAAATAATTTAGTAATATAATTATTTGATTTTATTTTTTAATTTAGCATGTGAATAAAAAAATTAAAATTGATTATTAAATTAGTCACCGAATCGGTCACTCGATTCGGTCACATCGAATCGGTCACTAATTCGGTCATCGATTCGGTCACCGAATTGGTCATCGATTCGGTCACCGATTCTGATCACTCGAATCGGTCACTAAATCAATAATTAAATTAATTATTAATTTAGTCTCTTTATATATATATATATATATATATATATATATATATATATATATACATATATATATATACATATATATATGTATATATGTATATGTATATATATATATATATATACATATATATATATGTATATGTATATATATATATATATATATATGTATATATATATATATGTATATATATATATATATATGTATATATATATATATATATATATGTATATATATATATATATATATTACTTGTATGTTAATAAAAATGTATTTCAATGTATTTATAAAAAATTAAAATTATTTTAATTACTGAATTGATATTTTAAATTTATATTAATATCTTGAATAATTTAATAGTTGGATATATATATATATATATATATCACTTTAATTTTTTTAATTAAAATTAATTTCATAAAAAAATTAATATTTGAAAATTAAAATGCAAATATATATATATATATATATATAAATTTATTTATTTTTTAAAGATGATATATTCAATGTATGTTAAAAAAGTTCAAGCCAAACTGTTTTATTAGAAGTTTTTCAAAACTCGCTGGTTTAATTAATCTGTTAAAAGATTCGCTTAATCTGTTAAAAGTGCAGCTTTAATCTGTTAAAACTTCTTTTAATCCATTAATACGTTCTTGATTCTTTAACTGATTTGTTTTAACTGATACGACAACGTTTATATCAATTAAAACACTTTACAAAAAATCTTCTAAGTTGATTTAATCGATTGTTCGCGATTCAATCGATTGAAATACTCGCAAAACTTTCTCCTAAAACTTTTCAAGTTATTTTAACTGATAAAAATAAGTTTTAATCGATTAAAACGCTTGTCAGAAACTGTTTTAATCTATTGAAACGAGATTTAATCGATTAAAATAGTTATGATCGGTCATAATTGCATTCCGACCGATCATAATGGAAACCATATAATAGCGGTTCAACGGTTAACCGCTATCTAAGTGAGCTTTTAAGAGCGGTTCCGTGTAACCGCTATCTAAACTCGTATCTCGCTTGAGCGACAACTTTCCGCTCGAGCGAGACGCCCTCGCACAAAATTGGTACTCTCGGGTTGTATTTCGCTTGAGCGAGTCTAGTCTCGCTCGAGCGATAATTGATTCTGATCGATTATATTTTCGAAATGATCGATCATATTTGATAATTTTTTCAAATAATTAATTATAATCGATTAGTTTTCTAAATTATTGATTAGAATTGATTAGTTTTGCAAATAATAGATTAGAATTGATTAATTTCTGAAATATATACTAAAAAATTATAATTAAAACTATAAATTAGTTAAGAATATTGACTATTGTAAAGATAAAGTAGAACATGGGAGGAGATGAGGATGATAATATAATGATAGAACTTACAAAAATATAGAATTGAGAAGTTTGAAACAAATAAAATTAAGAAAATAGATATTTAATTACACTTTTAATAAATTTAAGATAATACTAGTTTTGATTTTTTTTTTAATATTTTTTTTAATTATTTAAAACAGAGAAACTATAATTTTAGTTTCTAACTACTGAATTTAAAGAATTAAATTTATTATTATTTAATCTTTTAATTTTAGTATTAAAATTTTAAATTATATTTTATTAAATTAAAATAATTACAATATATTTTTCTACTTTAAGAATGAACAATATAATTAAACTCAAAATTGACAATATTATAATACATTTTTGAACTCTTTTTTTTCCTAATTTTTGATAAAGTTAATTTTAATATTTAAAAGTATTTAACATTTTGAATTCTGAAAGGTTTTCTCTAATAGAAAATTTAAAAACATAATATAAAAAAATAGTTAATATAAGTTTTCAAGTTATTTTAACTGATAAAAATAAGTTTTAATCGATTAAAACGTCGTGTAGAAATTTTTTAATCGATTGAAACTAGATTTAATCGATTAAAATAGTTATGATCGGTCATAATTACATTCTGACCGATCATAATTGAAACCATATAATAGCGGTTCAACGGTTAACCGCTATCCAAGTGAGGTTTTAAGAGTGGTTCCTGTGTAACCGCTATGTAAGCTGTATCTCGCTTGAGCGACAACTTTTTCGCTCGAGCGAGACGCCCTGCACGTAATTGGTACTCTCGGGTTGTATTTCGCTTGAGCGAGTCTAGTCTCGCTCGAGCGAGATTTTATTCCGATCGATTATATTTTCGAAATGATCGATCATATTTGATAATTTTTTCAAATAATTAATTATAATCGATTAGTTTTCTAAATTATTGATTAGAATTGATTAGTTTTGCAAATAATAGATTAGAATTGATTAATTTCTGAAATATATACTAAAAAATTATAATTAAAAAACTATAAATTAGTTAAGAATATTGACTATTGTAAAGATAAAGTAGAACATGGGAGGAGATGAGGATGATAATATAATGATAGAACTTACAAAAATATAGAATTGAGAAGTTTGAAACAAATAAAATTAAGAAAATAGATATTTAATTACACTTTTAATAAATTTAAGATAATACTAGTTTTGATTTTTTTTTTAATATTTTTTTTAATTATTTAAAACAGAGAAACTATAATTTTAGTTTCTAACTACTGAATTTAAAGAATTAAATTTATTATTATTTAATCTTTTAATTTTAGTATTAAAATTTTAAATTATATTTTATTAAATTAAAATAATTACAATATATTTTTCTACTTTAAGAATGAACAATATAATTAAACTCAAAATTGACAATATTATAATACATTTTTGAACTCTTTTGGATTAATTTTTTTTCCTAATTTTTGATAAAGTTAATTTTAATATTTAAAAGTATTTAACATTTTGAATTCTGAAAGGTTTTCTCTAATAGAAAATTTAAAAACATAATATAAAAAAAATAGTTAATATAAGTTTTCAAGTTATTTTAACTCGATAAAAATAAGTTTTAATCGATTAAAACGCTCGTGCAGAAATTTTTTAATCGATTGAAACTAGATTTAATCGATTAAAATAGTTATGATCGGTCATAATTGCATTCGACCGATCATAATTGAAACCATATAATAGCGGTTCAACGGTTAACCGCTGTCTAAGTGAGGTTTTAAGAGCGGTTCCTGTGTAACTGCTATGTAAACTGTATCTCGCTTGAGCGACAACTTTTTCGCTCGAGCGAGACGCCCGCACGCAATTGGTACTCTCGGGTTGTATTTCGTTTGAGCGAGTCTAGTCTCGCTCGAGCGAGATTTTATTCTGATCGATTATATTTTCGAAATGATCGATCATATTTGATAATTTTTTCAAATAATTAATTATAATCGATTAGTTTTCTAAATTATTGATTAGAATTGATTAGTTTTTCAAATAATAGATTAGAATTGATTAATTTCTGAAATATATACTAAAAAATTATAATTAAAACTATAAATTAGTTAAGAATATTGACTATTGTAAAGATAAAGTAGAACATGGGAGGAGATGAGGATGATAATATAATGATAGAACTTACAAAAATGTAGAATTGAGAAGTTTAAAAAAAATTTAAGAAAATAGAGATTTAATTATACTTTTAATAAATTTAAGATAATACTAGTTTTTAAACCTTTTTCTAATATTTGTTTTTAAAAATATAATATCATTTTTAATATTTTATAGATTTTATATTTATATATTTATAAAAGTAATTGGATTAAATTTATTATCCTCTCATATATTATTATACATTTAGCGTAATTTTAGTTTATTTAAAAATTAGAATACAAATATACTATACCAATATACCATTATATTATTTTCATTGTATATAAATTACAAAATTAATAATTTGTATACTATACTATACTAACATATTATTTGTATACTATACTAATAGTATAATATACTATATTATAATATTATTTGTATACAAAACTAATATCTTTATATATAAATATATAAATATGGAAAGATATAAATATATGTAAAAATATAAAGATATAAATATATATAAATATGTAAAGATATAAACATATATCTTTAATATTTTGTAAATGTAAATATAATTTATATATATTTTTAAATCTTTTTCTAATATTTATTTTTAAAAATATAATATTATTTTTAAAATTTAATATTTTTTTCAAATATATAAATATATAAAGATATAAATGTATAAGGATATAAATAAATATATAAATATATCAATATATAAATATATCAAAATATAAAAATATAAATATATAAATATATTAATATATAAATATATTAATATATAAATATATCAAAATATAAATATATAAATATATATATATATATATATATATATATATATATATATATATATATATATATATATACAAATATATCAATATTATCCCCTCATATATTAATATACATTATTAGCATAATTTTAATTTAATTAAAAATTAGAATACAAATATACTATACTATACTAATATACCATTATTTGTAGATTTTATATATTAAAATATATAAATATATTTTTATTTATAGATTTTATATTTATATATTTATACGGATATACATTTATTTGTATATAAATATAATTTATTTGTAAGTTATTATTAAAAGATCCTAGTAGCTCGGTGGTTGGAGTTTCAGCCTCCAACTCTAAGGTACCGGGTTCGAATCCCGACAATGACAATAAACCACCTAATAATAAGTTAAACTTCTACAAAATATAATAAAATTAAGAGATAGGGAAAATAAATATAAATAAAAACTTAAATAAGCAAAATATAATATAATTAAGAGATAGGGAAAATAAATAATAGATATAATAAAAGTGTAAATAAATAAAAAGAATTAAATTTTTTCATTGATTTAGTGATCGATTCGTGACCGATCACCGAATCGGTCACTGAATCGGTCACTATTTGATGTTTTTCTTGTAGTGAGTGTTTGGTCTTTCCGAAGCGTCAAGGAAGTGTACAGTTGATAATGACTCAACAGGTAAAGGCTTCTTTGTGTGAAGGAGCTTCCTATTTTCTACTCTTGGCTATGTCAAGTGTAAAGGGAGAGCATGACCTCCAGTCACTACCTGTAGTGCGTGAGTTCCTGGAAGTGTTTCCGGAGGATATTCCCGGATTACCCCCGCCTAGGGAGGTAGAGTTTTGTATAGACCTGGTCCCAGGGGCGGAGCCTGTGTCTATAGCTCCGTATAGAATGGCATCAAAGGAGTTGGTGGAGTTGAAGGGGCAGGTTGAAGATTTGATGCAGAAACAGTTGATTAGGCCCAGTGTGTCACCTTGGAGAGCACCGATACTATTGGTGAAGAAGAAGGACAGGAGTTCCTGGCTGTGTGTGGACTACCGTCGATTGAATAAGTTGACCATTAAAAATAGGTATCCGTTGCCAAGAATTGATGACTTGATGGATCAATTGAGGGGTGCTAGAGTGTTCTCCAAGATTGACTTGAGGTTGAGATACCACCAGATTCTGGTAAAGGATGAGGACATTCTGAAGACGACTTTTCGTACTCGATATGGGAACTATGAGTATGTGGTGATGCCTTTTGGAGTTACGAATGCGCCTGCAGTGTTTATGGACTACATGAACCGTATCTTTCGGCCTTTTCTGGATCGGTTTGCGGTAGTATTCATAGATGACATCCTCATCTATTCGGGTTTAGAGGAAGAACATGTGGAGCATTTGAGGATTGTCTTAGGCATCTTAAAGGAGAGGCAGTTGTATGATAAATTGTCTAAGTGCGAGTTTTGGTTGAAGGAAGTGAACTTCCTTGGTCATGTGATCTCGTCGGAGGGGATTGTAGTGGATCCTTCCAAGGTGGAGAGTGTGTTGATATGGGAGAGGCCGAAGACGGTGACTGATATCCACACTAGGGATGACAATTAAACCCGTCCCCGGCCCGAGTTTGACGGGGAAAACCCGAGTTGACCGGGGGCGGGGGCGGGTTCGGGTTTTCCCCGCTTTAAAAAGTCGGGGGCGGGGATGGGGATGGGTAATGCAATCCCCACCCCGACCCCGTCCCCGTCCCCGCCCGACTTTATATTTAAATTTAAATTTTACAATATTAATATTTTAAAAATATTTTCTTTTATTTTTCTATTACATATAAGGTCATTTTTTTATATTTCACCAATTTTTTTTCTTCTACCCACTTTTTAATTTTTTTTGTCTTTTTTAATCTTTTACATCAATTAATTTATTACATTATTCTTTCTCTTACCTTTTAGTTTTTCACATTTCTTTAATCTCTCCCATCAATTTTTTTTTCAATCTTTTCAACTAATTTGATGAACACAAAGTTAATTTTTTTTTATTCTTTATCTTTTTCTAAATATTTTACATAAATCTCAATAGTAACTAATATTATTTTATTTATAATTTATATTTATTAGGTTTTATTATGTCATTTTTTTATCTTATTATTCTTATTTATCATATATCAAATTTTATCTTAATAAAATAATTGTATTTTAAAGGATTAAAGGAATTTATAATTTAAATTTTTATTACTTTGAACTAATTGAATAAGAATTAACTTATTAAATATTTCCTTATAAACTATATATTTCATATTTTTAAATGACAACTTAAAAATGAATTTAACTTATATATATAATCAAATGTTTGAATACAGTATTATAATAATAGTGTTATAAATATTCAAATATTTGAATATAGTGTTATAATAATAATAATATTATAAATAAAAAATGATTAAATATTTCTTTTGCATACATATTTTAATATAAATATAATAAATTAAAATGTATATTTAATTAATAATAATTATAAATTATAAATATTTATTTATATATAAAAAATAGATAGTAACATTAATTTATTATAAATGTAATTATCTTTTTAAAAATAATATAAATCGGGGACGGGGCGGGGAACCCAAAACCCGGTGGGGACAGGGATGGAGACTTAATTTCTAACCCCGGTGGGGATCGGGGGCGGGGACGGGGATGGTTAAAAAAGTCGGGGGCGGGGATCGGGGAGGCAAAACCCGCCCCGCCCCGTTGCGATGCCTAATCCACAACTTCGTGGGTTTAGGCAGGGTATGACCAGAAATTCATTGAGGGGTTTGCGAAGATAGCTTTCCCATTGACTCTTTTGACTCGTAAGAACCAACCCTTTGTGTGGACGGAGCAGTGCGAGCGGAGTTTTGAGGAGCTGAAGGAGAGATTAACCACTTCTCCATTGTTGATTCTCCCAGATGTCAATCGGTCATTTGAGGTGTATTGTGATGCCTCCCATCAAGGTCTTGGGTGTGTGCTGATGCAGGAAAATGACATCTAGAGGGGGGGGGGTGAATAAATGTCAAATTAAAAATTTATTTATGAGTCAATAATTTGTTTGTACACAGATAAAGCGGAAGCGATAATATAATCAGGAAAAGAGAAAGAGATAAGGGAAATAGAAGAGCACACAGAGAATTATACTGGTTCGGGTATAGCCAACCCTACATCCAATTCCCAGTCAACTCTTAACACAAGAGTGACTCCCAATTCACTATCTTTCAAATTTAGTTTACAAATTACAATCAACTTAGCAGAAGAACCAGTAAAAAGTAAACTAATTAAAAAGACAATCACCTCCTTAGAAACTTACTAAGGATGAACACCTCCCTAGAATCCCACTAGGGATGAACACTTCCTCTGAACAAATCAAAGGATGAAAAAACACCTCCTTAGAATCCCACTAAGGATGAACACCTCCCTAGAATCACACTAGGGATGAAAACCTCCTTTGAACAAATCAAAGGAAGAAAACACCTCCTTAGAATCTCACTAAGGATGAACACCTCCCTAGAATCACACTAAGGATGAAAAACACCTCCTTTGCTACCAATACATAAAGGATGAAGGTAATAAAAATAAGAACAGTCACACCAGGGTAATGGAGACAACAAATTGTATAAGCCTGTAGAATGTCAATCTCCAAGAACAAGTGTGTTTAACAATGAAAGCACAGAAGGCAGTAGAGAAGAGGGTTTTCTCAGAAGGTGCAAAATATCTCTGTTGTCTTGCTCAAAATTCTTTTCTCAAAACTGATTGAATGTAAATTGTATTTTTGAATTTTGTAATTGTGTGTTTTTTATTTTTCATCAAAACTTAATTAAATTGAAAAATAGTATCAAAAAATGGTCGTTGGACTTTAATATTTTTGTGAATAAAAATCAAGATATATTCAAAAATATTTATTCTTCAAAACAGATATATTTTTCAAATTTGAATTACCATAATTGATTATGTTACAAGTATAATCAATTATGACAGAGAAAATCATTTTTCCATTTCTGATGCATCATAATTGATTATGATAGTGAAAAATATCATGTTATGAATTTTATCACACTTGTGCTTTGGAGGCTTATGTATAATATTACTTCATCAACTTGTACCTCCATATCTAGTATTCTAAGACTGTATCTAGTCTTCAGGAATCATCTTGGGCTTTCTTGAATGTTGAATAAAATCTTTATCAAAATCATATCTTGGACTTGCTTGAGTCTTGAATGTTGTTGACTTGAATCATCATCAAAATCATCTCTTGGGAATGTAGGGACATGTTTCACATTGTCATCAATCTCCCCCTCATTGCTTTCAATCTCCCCCTTTTTGATGATGATCAAGGAAATACCTAAAATGAATTAAAATGCATGACTCTATATAGCCAGCTCAAGTTTAGCACAGTATAGTATAACATAGATTAACACAGATTTGTATCAAGTGTCAGAGTCTCTTAATCTCCCCCTGGATATATTAATAACAAGACTCCCCCTAACTCATATGAGCAAAGAATTATCTTAACTCCCCTTGTTTAATTCAGAGATAGGAATGAATTTCACACAAATTATAATTCATCAAAAAATCTCCCCCTGTTTCACATAGATTAATATCATCAAAATATCTCCCTATTTCATTGATAATTATGTAAAATATTTCAATAGAAATTGAGAACAAATTTGCACATATTAGTGCATAAATCAAGGTAGAGAAGATAATGCATTACAAAGTGTCATAAAAAAGAACATCATATTAATGAGGCAATATCTAGGATACCCAAGACAAATGAAGAGAGAGAAAGATAGGGGAATAGAATGATTGTAGAGATAATGGAATGAAATGCAGTAGTTTCTCCCAATTGCAGTCTTCTTATTTAGGAAGCTTTCAAATTCAAATTCACTCATATTCCATATTTTAAATTTCAAATTCAAATTGCAACAAATTTCAAATTTCAAATTTCAAATTCAAATTCCAAATTTCAAATTCCAATTCAAATTCAATTTCAAAAATCTTAAACTGCAAAAATTTCAAATTTCAAAATCTCAAACTACAAAATTTCAAAAATCTCAAATTGCAAAATTTCAAATTTCAAAAATCTCAAATTGCAAAATTTAAAAAAAATCTCAAATTGCAAAATTTAAAATTTCAAGAATCTCAAACTGCAAAATTTAAAACTTTAATAATTTCAAATTTTCATAAATTCAAATTTTCAAAATTCAAACTTTCAAATTTCAAAGTTGGTCAACAATCAAATTTATGTGACAGATAAGTGCAGATATTCAATATAGAGGTTTGAGAGACAATCATAAACTTATCTTTGCAATATTTCGATGTTCATCCTATACACCCATTTAGTTTCATTAACCTGCATTAATTTCTTATCCTTGATAATTACCTGCAACATCAACATACAAATCTAGGTACCCTTTAATTATTTTTGGGTCCTTAAAAAGGTTAGTAGAATCACAAGTCTTTGCCAAAAGACTAAGGATTAAAAGAATATAACCATGATATAATAATCGATTATCACATCATCTTCTGAATCAACATAATTGATTATGACAACAAGAAAAAAAATTTCAATTATGATAATCAATTAGATGCTCAAACTGTCATCTAGACATGTATAAATGCTTTGTTCCTTTAGGCAACCATTCATTTTTGCCATTAGATATGCCAAAATGTTTTATGTAATATCTATTTGATGTATGACCTATTTTCATGCAATAAAAACATGTTGATTTTCTTTGAAAAGGTCTAAATGAGTTTCTTAAAGTTTTTGAAATTGGTTTCACATTTGTTTTCCTTGACTCTTTCACAAAAATAGTTTATGAGGTTCTAGACTTTCTTTGGGTTTGTAACCAAGTCGAGCTTTGCTAGAATTCCCTCTTTGATAACCTAATATAGAATCAAGATTTTCAGAAGATTTTGAAAACTTGCTTATTATTTTCTCTAACTTGAAAATCTCATTTTCCAAATGATTATAATTTTCACAATGTTTAGCAACTTCTTTATTTTTAGACAAAGTTTTAAATTTCTCAACATCTGTCTTTAAGCACTCATTTTCTTTTTCAAGAATACCAACAGTATTTTCTAATGCATCAAAATTTTGTCTAAGTGCATTATATTTCTTAAATAACTTGGTAAAACCTTCATACATATCTTGATATTCTTTAAACAACTCATCATATTCATTTAAGGATTTTGTACTGCTTACCTGTGATGAGCCTTCATCATCACTTTTTGTCATCAAGCAAAGATTTGTTTCTTCTTCTCTATCACTGCTTTTGAAAGAACTCTCTTGTGTTGTGGAAGAATCATTATCCTCCCAAGCAATATAAGCTTTGCGTTTGTTCTTATAGATACCGTTCTTCCCTTTCTTCACATATTTCTTAAGTTCCGGAAAATCTGGTTTGATATGGTCAGGTTTTCCACATTCATAGCAATGGTATTTATTTATTTTCTCCTTTCTTTGTTGTCTCTTTTTCCTGTTCTTCATAAAGCGAGAAAATTGTTTAACAAAAAGAGACATATCAGAATCCAAAAAATTACCTTCATTTTCGCTTTTGTCATGTGAATATTTTTCTATTTTTAGAGCTATCGTCTTGGCTTGATTATGTTCACCATTCTTTAACCTTTGTAGCTCCATCTCATGTTCTCGCAACTTTCCAAATATAGTAGCAATTTTAATTTATGTGAGATCCTTTGATTTTGTAATAGCAGTGACCTTTGGTTTCCAATTCTTGTCTAAGGATTTCAAGATCTTTGTGTTCAACTCCTCATTGTCAAAACTTATTTCTAATGCTTTTAAGTAATTTACTATATGTGTGAAGCGTGTCTGGAAATCCGTGATGCTTTCATTTTGCTGCATTTGAAACAATTCATACTCCTGGATGAGTGTGTTCTTACATGCTCGCTTTACTTCATTTGTTCCTTCATGTGTCACTTCAAGAGTATCTCATATTTCTTTTACCGTCTTGCTTTGTGAGACCCATAAAAATTCATTATGAGTTAAAGCAGAAACAATAGCGTTTTGGGCTCTTACATCATATTGAGCACGCTTGTTTTCATCCGGCGTCCATTGATCAAAAGTCTTTGGAATAGCTCCAGACTTCGTTGTTCTCATCGGAATGTAGGGATCGTTGAGTACAGCATCCCAAACACCGTAATCTAGTGTTTGTAAAAATATTTCCATTCTTGCTTTCCAAAACTGATAGTCTTCACCTTCAAATAGTGGAGGTTTATTTATTGAGGCTCCTTCCCTGTAAACCTGATTCTGCATAGACATCTTGACAGATCGTTTAGAAAAATCTTATCTAACCAAGCTCTGATACCACTTATTAGATAAATGACATCTAGAGGGGGGGGATGAATAGATGCACAAATTTTAATAGATGTCAAATTAAAAATTTATTTGTGAGTTAATAATTTGTTTGAACACAGATAAAGCGGAAGCGATAATATAATCAGGAAAAGAGAAAGAGATAAGGGAAAGAGAAGAGCACACATAATACTGGTTCGGGTATAGCCAACCCTACATCCAGTTCCCAGTCAACTCTTAACACAAGAGTGACTCCCAATTCACTATCTTTCAAATTCAGTTTACAAATTACAATCAACTCAACAGAAGAACCAGTAAAAAGTAAACTAATTAAAAAGACAATCACCTCCTTAGAAACCCATTAAGGATAAACACCTCCCTAGAATCTCACTAGGGATGAACACCTCCTCTAAACAAATCAAAGGATGAAAAAACACCTCCTTAAAATCCCACTAAGGATGAACACCTCCCTAGAATCACACTAGGGATGAAAACCTCCTTTGAACAAATCAAAAGATGAAAACACCTCCTTAGAATCTCACTAAGTATGAACACCTCCCTAGAATCACACTAGGGATGAAAATCACCTCCTTTTCCACCAATACACAAAGGATGAAGGTAATAAAAATAAGAATAGTCACACCTGGGTAATAGAGACAAGAAATTGTAGAAGCCTATAGAATGTCAATCTCCAATAACAAGTATGATTAACAATGAAAGCACAAAAGGCAGTAGAGAAGAGGGTTTTTTCAGAAGGTGTAAAATATCTCTGTTGCCTTGCTTAGAATTCTTTTCTCAAAACTGATTGAATGTAAATTGTATTTTCGAATTCTATAATTGTGTGTTTTTTATTTTTCATCAAAACTTAATTAAATAGAAAAATAGTATCAGAAAATGGCCGTTGGACATTAATATTTTTGTGAATAAAAATCAGGATATATTCAAAAACATTTATTCTTCAAAACATATATATTTTTCAAATTTGAATTGCCATAATTGATTATGTTACAAGTATAATACATTATGACAAAGAAAATTATTTTTCCATTTCTGATGCATCATAATTGATTATGACAGTGAAAAATATCATGCTATGAATTTTATCGCACTTGTGCTTTGGAGGCTTATGCATAATATTACTTCATCAACTTGTACCTCCATATCCAATATTCTAAGACTCTATCTAGTCTTCAGGAATCATCTTGGGCTTGCTTGAATGTTGAATAAAATCTTTATCAAAATCATATCTTGGGTTTGCGTGAGTCTTGAATGTTGTTGACTTGAATCATCATCAAAATCATATCTTGGGAATGTAAGGACATGTTTCACATTGTCATCAATCTCCCCTTCATTACTTTCAAACCACTTCTCCAGTGCTGATTCTCCCATATGTCAATCGGTCATTTGAGGTGTATTGTGATGCCTCCCATCAAGGTCTTGGGTGTGTGCTGATGTAGGAAAAGAGGGTAGTGGCATATGCCTCCCGCCAGTTGTGAGTTCATGAGTAGAACTACCCCACCCATGACTTGGAGCTAGCAACTGTGGTATTTGCCTTAAAGATTTGGAGGCATTACCTGTATGGGGCTCAATTTGATGTATTTAGCGATCGTAAGAGTTTGAAGCATCTGTTTGATCAAAAAGAGCTGAATATGAGATAGAGGAGATGGATGGAGTTTCTGAAGGGTTATGAGTTCCAGCTTCAGTACCATCCGGGTAAGGCTAATGTGGTAGCTGATGCCTTGAGCAGGAATGCAATTCAGGCATTCTCTTTGAGGGTGAGTGAGTCCCTCTTTGTTGAGCAGCTGCAGAACCTGAATTTGCATATGACCTTGTCACCTGGGAAGATCAGGTGTGATCATGTTGTGGTGACTAGTGGGTTTCTGCAAGAGATTAAGGGAGAGCAGCTATGGGATCCCAGGTTGTGTCGGCTTGTGTTGTTGATAGGCACCGATAAAGCTGAGGGGTTCAATAGGCGTGCTGATGGTGTTCTCTGGTACCGTGATCGGGTGTGTGTCCCGAGGGGTGCCGAGTTGAGGAAAAAGATTTTGGAAGAGGGTCATAGTGGCAGTTTGAATCTACATCCTGGAGGGACAAGGATGTATCAGGATTTGAAGAAGATGTTCTGGTGGCTAGGTATGAGAAAAGAGATCGCCCGATTTGTGAAAGCCTGCCTAGCTTGTCAGAAAGCCAAGGCAGAGAGGCGGTGTCCCCCAGGAGAGTTGTAGACCATGGAGATTTCAGAGTGGAAGTGGGATAGTGTGACGATGGACTTTGTGTCCCACTTGCCACGGATGGATAGGAACCATGATGCGGTGTGGGTCATAGTCGATCGGTTGACTAAGTGTGCTCATTTTATACCAGTCAATATGACATATAACATGGAAAGGCTGGCTGAACTGTATTTTAGGGAGGTGGTCAAATTGCATGGGATACCCTCCAACATTATCTCAGACAGGGACCCACGTTTTACTTCTTAGTTTTGGCAGAGCTTGCAGGCAGCCATGGGTACCCAGTTGAGATTGAGTTCAGCTTACCACCCGCAGACGGATGGCTAGTCGGAACAGACCATCCAGACTTTAGAGGATTTACTTCGTGCATGTGTGGTTGAGCAGAGGGGTACTTGGGAGGATTTACTTCCTTTAGTGGAGTTTACCTACAACAATAACTACCATTTGAGTATTGGCATGGCGCCTTTTGAGGCTTTGTACGGTAGACGGTGTAGGACCCCCGTGTGTTGGTTTCAAGATGGAGTTCACTTGATGGTTGGACCTGAGATGCTCCAGAGAACCAGGGATCAGGTGAAACTCATCCAAGAGAGATTGAGGACGACGCAGAGTCGACAAAAGTCCTATGCTGACCGTCGCCAAAGGCCCTTGGAGTTCAAGGTTGAAGACCATGTGTTCTTGAAGGTCTCTCGGACCACAGGTGTAGGGCGGGCTTTGAAGGCCAGGAAGCTGACACCCAGGTTTATTGGACCATATCAGATTTTACACTGTAGAAGACCGGTGGCTTATGAGCTGGCATTACCCCCAAATCTAGCAGGCCTGCATGATGTCTTCCATGTGTCTCAGTTGAGGAAGTACATTGGTGACCCTGTGCATGTAGTGGAACCAGACACTATGCAAGTGAGAGATAACTTGACAGTGGAACTGCCAGCTGCGCGGATTGAGGATACCAGAGTGAAAGAACTCAGGGGTAAATCAATCTGGTTGGTAAAAGTTGTGTGGGATCCAGTCACCGGTGATGCGACCTGGGAGGTGGAGGACAAGATGAGGGAGTTGTACCCCCATCTCTTTGCTGAGGGCTAGTGGCTGTATTTTCGAGGATGAAAATTTCTTTTCAAGGGGAGAATTGTCAAGTTAGCTTTCTATAGCTCTTTGTATGATCATGATTAACTGTGTGCTGAAGGCTAGATAGTTCTTTGGCTATGTGTCTGATGGTAAATATTGCTTAGTGCTTGTATATGATATGAAATTATGTATGGATTGATTTATTTATTTCCGTTGATGCATTGAAATTTTTTTTGAAGTGTTTCATATGGTATGTTAGTTAGTGTGTGTTTAGGAGAGTCGAAAGGAGGTGTTTAGAATTGTTTTGCTGAAAAAGGGGGGTTGTGACTCCAAAGAACCTCCGAGATTCCAGTCTAGATCTCAATCAATTCCACCGTTGGATTTACATGAAATTTGAAGAGTGTGTTCAAGACATTCTTATCTAAATTTTCACCGTTCAGGTTTTCATTTGGACCTTGTACGGAGAGAAATAGAGCTCTAACCGTGACTCTATTTCAAATTCGCTGAAATCCCAAACAGTTTTGGTAAAATCACAATCGCCTATTTGTTAACTGTTGGATCGATCTCAAATTTTGGTATCAATTTCCTGAGACGTGGTTGTAGGTTCTAACCGTTGGAATTTTCATTATTAGGTTTATAATGAAAGAAGTAAAGAAAATTCAATTAAGAACAAAAAGGGAAAACTAGTCCTTTAATATTTAGTTGAGGGGCATTTTTGTCAAACATCTTATATTTCTTTCAGCTTTCTCCCAATTCAGCAGCATGCAACACTTTCTTCTTCTCTTCTTTTTTATTTTCTCTCAAACCCTTACATTTCAATCCACAAATTGAAGGCTAAATCTTGATTTTCTTGAGGAGCTCCAAGAGGTAAGTTTGTTCCTCTCAATCTCCTCTACATTTCTACGGTTTCAATTTTCAATACGGGATATTTTCATTTTTCTTCTCACTTGGCTAGGCTTGAATGGAGTGGGAAGATTATTATCATGGTTTCATTATTGTGATTTTACACCTAGAACACTAGAATCATGGTTGAAGTGGAGGATTAAAAGTGGTTGAGCTAAAAACCTTAGGAACCCTAATTCGTAGGTACTGTTCACTGAAATTTTGGGAATTGCGTGAATTAGGAATTTGTGTCTTCATAAAAGTTATAGGAAATTATGCTCCCGAAATTTGGAAACTGGTTTAACATCAAACAAATATTTGAAGCTTAAGGTATGTCTATTGTACTGACTAGTGTTCTAGCTGTGACGTTAAAATGTTTCTTTGTTTTGATAGCCTCGGTTTTTGAATTTTTGGGATTGATACATGGAAAATTATGACTTTCTTTCTTCATAAAAGTTGTACGAAATTATATTATCAAAATTTAGAAACTAATTTCACATCAAATGGATATTTTTAGCTCGCGTTATGCCTATTTTACTGTCAGGTGTTCTAGCTGTGACGTTAAGATGTTAGCCTGTTTCAACAGCCTCGGTTTTTGAATTACTGGGATTGATACATGTGAAATTAGGAATTTATTTCTTGATAAAAATTGTAGGAAAATTGTTACCGAAATTTAGGAATTTGTTTCATGTCAATAGCTTATGTGTAACATGAGTTATAGTCAAAATACCAAGACATGTTCAGAGTGTTATTGTAGTTGAGCCCTGTTGAAAATAATTACTGTAAACTGAAAACAACATTTATTCTATAAGGTATTTGAATTTATTTTCTTCGTCAAAGTTGTATATAAATGAGTCCTTGAAAGTTAGAAACTGGTCTCATGTCAAAATATTGAGTATAGGTTGAGTTATGCCAAAAACACTGAATCTTGTTCATATTTGTTAATAGGAAATCAGTCTCAAGCTTTGGAGAAAATAAACGTGGACGTACCAGGTAAGGGGAGCTTGTCCTAACCTCTTTGTGATGATTGGTGCAAGGATAATTGAATGAGTGAGTGTTGTGTATTGGATAATTGTGATGAATAATATTATGTGATATGCTTAGTGCTAATTATGAGTAAATGGAATTAGTGTGACAATGTGTATGAGAATGTTATATGCTAATGAACAATTGTATGATGTGAAATTGCAATGTGGGACTGTGTGTCATGTGGAGTTGAGTGCATTGAGAAATATTGATGTGTGCTTGAGTTATGATTGGTTGTATGGTTATGAACTGTGTGTAATTGAGACTTTATGTCTGAGATATGCAAACCAGACTTTGGGGGTCAGATGGTTTTGCTAATTGTGACTGTAAGGTATGCAAACCAGACTTTGAGGATCAGATGATTATGCTAATTGGGGATCTGACTGTGTGTCAGGTGGTTTCCTTGGAAGCGGCTATGTGCCAGATTTTTCCTGAAGGCGAGGCTATATGTCAGATGTCGCCTAAGAAAATGAATTGGATATTTATATTATTGCCTGATTATACTCTATCATTAGAGTTGTGAATTATAAATGTTGATTTGAGCTCACCCTTGCATTTCTTTGTGATGTGTTCTGCTGTGATCGTACTTGGTACGGGAGTCGGTGATACAGGTGTAGCCTCGACTACCCAAGGGGATGGATAAGCTAGGAGGAGTTGAGGGTGGGAGAAAGTTTGGGCACGTAGCATACTCCCATAGAGAGGAGAATGGCCATGAGCCTTTTTGTATTTTGAAAGACTTGGCTTTGTACTTATTTGTATTTGAAGGATTAATGTATTGTACTTGATTATATATATATATATATATATATATATATATATATATATATATGTTTTAATGAATGAATGAAATTGTATTATCCAGAAAAAATTTTTTTTGTCTCTCATGAAGAAAAAAAAAATCTATTTTCCGCATATTTAACGCATGTCAGATTCTTAAAAAAAAAGGATCGTGACAACATTCCCCGATCCTTTGAATAGTTTCTCGAAGATCCCTCTCTATCGTCGTAATGCTATGGAATGGAAGGCCGAGTTGGAGAATTGGAGCATAGATCACATATCATGGGTCTGTCCTTGATTCCGACCTAGCCATGTTCTTATTCGATATGGAATTACCCGAGTATACCGTTGTTGGGTCTTAGTAGTTGCATACCCTATTCCCCAAAGATAGCTATGAGACAACTAATGAGGACCCAAACCGTGCCATCACGAGAAGAACTCGGAGGACTGTGTTTCTTCTGTGACGCCAGTAGCTTCGAGGGTGCATCTGCCATCCGAAGAGCATGGGAGAAACTAGTCTACCTGGGAGATAAAGAGCTTGGTAAGGCTCAAGTGTCTGTTTCCATCTGCTCCGCCTGCCTCATCATCAGCAAATGAAGAGTTGCAAGCCCAAGTCGATGCCTTGACCAAGTGGGTAGAAATCATGGGAGCGCAGTTAAGGGTCCTTGAGGAGAAAGAGCAAGAATCTACCCTCACCATCGATGGTCTACAAAGGCAATGCAAGAAGAAAGATCAGGAAATAGAGCGCCTCAAGATTGAATGCACCAACTTCAAGGAGGAGACTAGCCCAGCACCAAAGGTCCCAAGGCTTGATTCGGATAGTCGACTCTGAGATATGAACGCCAAAATAGCGCATCTTGAGGCCGAACACGCAAAACAGGCACAAACAATCAGGATGATGCAAGATAACCTCACAATAACTTGGTCTAAAGTGCAAAGGTGGTGGGAAACCGCCCAAGAACATAGCACAAGCCTTTCTGAGCTCCGTATCAAAGAGAAAATGGGACTAGCTCAGTTTGGCCAAACCCTTCAAGAAAGAGACCGAGCAATTGAAAGGTCTGATGAGTTACGAGCCCTGATCGTTCATCATGAGGCAAAGCCAAAAGAGGCTCACCAGTATAGTGAAGCTATAAGCCAAGTAGTCCATCAGCAAGCTGAAGCACTTGCACTTCATGTACAAGAGGCTGAAGAAGAACTATATAGAAATCATAACCCGCCTGTGGGTTTCTTTAGGCTTTTCCGTTTCTGTCAGAATGTGCTTCGAAGCATTGTATAGAGGAATGTACACTTTCTTAAAGATGAATAGAAATGCCTTTTTCATCATCTTTTCAACTATCTATTGCATTCATTTCATACATCCCTCCTCATTTTAATAATAATAAAGATAATAAAAAGAAAGGATTAATTGATGTGCTTTCTCGTAATTAGAGAGATGGAGACAAAACCGTTCGTCATCGCGCTCTCCTTAATAGTTGATCCGTCTAAGGAGGATAATAAGCCTCAGTCGTTGGTCATTCAAGTGAATAAGGAGGAGGGGGCAAGGACGCCTTTGTATTTGTTTATGTCTCGTCCTTTCCCCTATGCATCGAATAAATTTATACTGTGGAGATATGAAGAAACGTCGTCAATCAAGGAAGACATCTCCAACATAGCCGGAATTGGGGGCATGACAAGAAGTGAAAGAGTCTACTCCCCCAAGGAGCTACAAGATAATACTCCTAAGAATAAAGGGAAAAATAAAGAGACCGAAGAAGAAGACAATAAAGAATCCAAGGAGGAGGCCGATGAGTTACTCCAGTTTATAAGGCAAAGCGAGTACTCCATCATCGACCAACTCAATCGCACACTTGCGAAGATAACTTTGTTATCCTTAATAATGAGTTCAGAATCGAATCGGAACGCCCTGCTGAAGGTCTTGAATGAAGCCTATGTTCCGCTTGCCATATCACAAGACAAGTTTGAGGGAATTGTTGGTAACATTACAGCCAACGATCACCTCACCTTCACAGATGAAGAATTCCCTCTCGAAGGGTCAAGCCACAACAAACCTTTGCACATCTCTGTTAAGTGCAAGGAATATCTCATCACCAAAGTTTTTGTGGATAATGGGTCATCCTTGAATGTCATGCCCAAATGCACACTCGATAAGTTGACTATCCAAGGAGCCCACATGCGCCCAAGCAGCACTATCGTTCGAGCCTTCGACGGATCGAAGCGTGAAGTGGTGGGGGAAATCAACCAACCAATCCAAATTGGCCCCACTACCTTCAATGTGGATATCCACGTGATAGAAATTACTCCAGCTTATAGTTGTCTCCTTGGTAGACCTTGGATTCACGACGCTAAGACAGTTCCCTCAACGCTCCACCAGAAAGTCAAGTTTGTGGTAGAAGACAAGCTGGTCATGGTCCAAGCTGAAGACGACATCTTGATCAGCAAGTCATCTACCCTACCTTATGTGGATGCGGCTGAAGAGGCCCTTGAAACATCTTTCAAGCACTAGAAATTGCCAATGTGGAAAGACGTCCTAGCAACATGAAGATAGCCCACATGACGATGAAGTGTGGATACCACCCTGGCCAAGGGCTCAGTAGAGACTCTCAAGGAATAAGGGAGTTACCAGTTGTTGAAGACAATCCTTTGAAGTATGAACCTACAAAGGATCGAGCTACACGAAGAAAAGGAAAGTCCTCCCTCTGCACTTTTAAAAGGGGAGTTTTTCAAAATTAAAATATTAGATGAAACAAAACAAAAATAGATTATAAAAATGCGGATTAAAAACAGATTAAAATGCAATTGCTTTTCTGATTCTAATGCAGCGTCACTTATCCTAGATTACGAAATTAATTCGAAATTAACCGACTAAGCGAAGATAAATCCCAAATTATATTCTAATCCAAAATTAATCAACTAAGCGAAGATTAATCTCAAATTAGCTTTAACCCTTGTTCTAATATGAAATTAACCAACTAAGCGAAGATTAATCCCAAATTTTCCTTAACCCTTATTCCAACATGAAATTAATCAACTAAGCGAAGATTAATCCCAAATTATCCTTATACAATTAAGCATTGCATACATCACATAATCTCATATCTAACACAGAATTAAGCAAACTGTGATATAAGTTTCGGTTTATTAAGCATAAACAGATTATAATTCAATACTGAGATTAGAAGATGAAGAGTTAAGAGAACAAACAATATGAAATTGAAGAACAAAACCTCAAAGATCTACTTGCATTCTTCTCAGAAAATCAATACAAAGATTTAGCTATCCATAGAAAGTTGAAAACGCAATAGAAGAAACATAATTAAAATTGAAACAAGAATTTAGAAATAATGACAGAAGAGTAACAAACTTGAATGTAAATTGCAGAAGATGAAAGACGGAAGTGTGGTGGCTGCCTAGTCCTTGTGTGTTTTCTCCTCTTCGTGTGATGTGCCTCTCTTATATAAATAACCCTAACCCTAATCTTAATCGAGGTTTGGGCTCAACTAGTCCATGAAACACATCATAAATTGGCTTCAGTGCAGGTCCATGAACTTCAAACACGTGCAGTATTTTCAATACTTATCCAAATTAAGCGATTTTGGTCTCCAACGAAAGCCTCTTGAGTTAGCTTTAAAACGCCACCATTTCTACTATTTTCGGAGCTTTAATGAATTTATGAGACTTAAATTACTGAAGCATGTCCATTGGGCCGGCCTGGTGCGCTTGACCCGTTTTGGATAATTTATGTAAAATCCAATTTAGCTCCGAATTGAATGATTTTGGATCCTGTGGAAAGCTCAATGTGTCTAGTTTATAATTATTTTAGAATCATGTTATTTGGAGATCTGTAGAAAAAATGATAAATAAAACAATAAACTAATGTCAGTACCCGTATAAAATAAAATATGACATTTGGCCCAATTTTTCAAGTCCAAAATTGCTTTATGAGTAAAAATTAGATCAAATAGATTAAAATCTAAATTATTGGCCCAATGAAGCCCAATCAATGAAAATGCACTAATAATAGACAATTAAACACAATGCACCAATTAAGATAAGTATATAAAGATAAGAAAATGCGGGAAAATAATGACTAATCATCCTCCCTCTGCACTTTGAATCAAATCTTTCAAAGAGAAGGGGTCCAAGTGTCGAGAGCAACTCTAGTCATTAGGTGTTCTTTTTCCGATTTTAAGGATTGTAAATCCAATGACTATTAGAGATTACTCCTCGGGGTTAGCCCGACCCCCAATCATCTTTAGGGCACATATTTCCCTTTTAATTATAAAGAATGCAATTTTTACCATCTACTTATTTTCTTGTTATTCATGAATAAACCTCATAATAACCATGTTTAAGAAAACATTTTCAAAAATGCGTCAAAAATAATCAAAATGCGCTATTGTCATAATAAAGTGAATTCATCATCGCTGATTAACTAGAAACACGACTAAGGTTTTACCTCATCATAATAAAGTCGTTTTTCTCCAATGTTGTGCAAAAAGAAAACAAAAAATGAAAAGATGTCCATCAAAGCCAAAGGAAAAAAAAAAAAGAATAAATGGCCAGATACCCGCTAGGAAACCCACTAAGGGGGCTACGCAAAAATTAGGGTAAACTCGCTAGGAAACCCGAACAACAATAAATGGTAGCCTAGGAAAAAATTAGGGTTATAAAATAAAGTCCGCTAGGATTCCAAAAAAAAAAGACGCAGTATAGGAGAGTTAATCAGTCGCGATAAAGCGCCACACGACAATTAGTTAAGACGCAACTTCATAAACGAAACGTTTGTTTAAACTAGCTTAAACAATTTGACCAACCTTGGCTAGCCATTCTTACAAAAAACCATTTTTATTAAAAATAAAACTCTTCTAAAACACAAGCCTTTGAATAAATAACTTTCCTTCTTTTCTCTTGACCCTTACAACAAGCATTCTAATAATTAGTAGGGAAATGTGGAGATAGTAATTAATAGAGAGGATTGACATCCCCAAGAAAAGGGAGGGCGCATTGACATGACAAGTCGCTCTACAATCAAAACAATCATTCTTCAATCACGATAGATCTGGAACGGCAAGAGCGGTATAGCCAAGCATGACATCAGAAGCAAAAAGCACATCAGTTAATCCTTTTAAAATATTAACTGAAATAACATTATAGGATGCATATCATGAACATTACATGCATAGATGTTGATGAATAGGGTCCTACTTTAAAAAAAAAATACATATATATATATAATAAATAAAAATCTCTTCAAACAAATTAGCAAGAATCATGCATATAAGGAGACCAGGCTCCATGTATGTGATTGAAAATGGGATCGCCGAAACCAAGTCTCTGAATAAAGCTCCCTTCAAGAAAACGGAGCAAGTTATCAAAGCTTCCAAAAGTCAAAAGCTCCAACCATCATCCTTCCACCCAATAAAGAGGGCACAACCATTAACCAACAGAAAAGCTGATAGAAAGGCTTGATCATCCCCAAGAGGATCCTTGCCTACTCCAAAGGCAAAACAAAAATATTACCTTAAGGCTCAGTATTGCCACCGCATGAGTCATCAAGCATACTCATCTCCACCACATTCCCCAAGGAAGAATAAGGGGCTTAAAGAGAAGGAAACCCTTTATCCCCAGTGGACAACCCAAAAAGAGAAAAAGGTCATGGCAAATAAAGGCCAATAACTCCCTAAGTGGATTGTAAAAAAAAAAAAAAAAGGCAAGGAATCATAAATTCCTCCCAAGTCAAATAAGAGCTTCATGAAAACAGCTCACAGCAGTGCCAATCAAGGAGCCAAGATACCATTCCCCCCAGAGGGCAAACAAAAAACAAATTCTTAGGGAAACAACTAATTCCCCAGTAGATCACCAAAAAGAGAGGATATATCCCTAGTAAGCCTACTATAAAGGAAATCTCCATACTTCTATCCCTAGAGATTCGCTTGCCTGCGCATAGGCAAGACCTGGCCAGTAAAGAGCCAGTATTCCCCAAGTGGAACATCAACCTTTTCAGAGGCAAAAATAATGCAACCAAGAGAGTCTTCACTTAAGATAAAGCATCCACCTACTCAGAGGTATCATTATCAAAATCAACAAATCACCAGTGGATTCCTACCTACCCAAGAGGCATTTATCAAGAATCCCCGACAACCAACAAAGTCGGATGGCTAATGGAAAAGCCAAAAAACAAAGAATCCCCAACAATCAGGAAGGTGGATGGCTATGGAAAAAGCCTAAAGAAAAGAATCCCTGGCAAACAGGACGACTATACTAGAAATGTAAAAAAAAAATATTCTTAAGCAAGAACTATTCCCCAAGGAGTCGGCGCTTGACCAGTCCGAAGAAAAGAACTCTAACCAGATGGGGGTTAGTACTCATCAACCAAAGGGTTAAGGATAAAACCCTGAGGGGAAGTCTTACTAAAGGGGACTTCTAACCAAATGGGGGTTAGTACTCATCAACCACAGGGTTAAAGATAAAACCCTGGGGGACAGTCCAAAGAAGAGGACTTCAAACCAGATGGGGGTTGGTACTCATCAAGTCTTACAAAAGGGGACTTCAAACCAGATGGGGGTTGGTACTCATCAAGTCTTACAAAAGGGGACTTCAAACTAGATGGGGGTTTGTACTCATCGGGTCTTACAAAAGGGGACTCAAACTAAGTGGGGGTTTGTACCCATCACCACAGGGCGAAGTGAACACCCTGTGGTCAACATTGAAGACTTCAAGTCAACCATTCATCATCCTGAGGGTCAGTTACTGCATCAAAGGAGCATCCGAAGGACGACCTGGCAAGAGGGTTAGCTCCTTCACCCACCAGCCAGTCTCTTGGTATATTAGCCAACAATCGGTCAGTCAGGTGAAGGGGGGGGGGGGGTAGCTATAGACCCCAAATCTTGCCCGATCTGGCAATAAGTTCATAAATCCTCCATTTTGAAGATGATCAAGGCTTCATTTGGCCTGTATTAGTGTTTTCTAGGCCCAATTTTAAAAAAGGAGGATTTTCTTAGAAAAATAAAAGTTAGGGTTTTTCTTAGAAAAACAAGCGTGCCCAATATGATGTAAGAGCCCGAAACGCTATTGTTTCTACCTTAACTCGTAATGAATTTTTCAGGGTCTCACAATGCAAGACGACAAAAGAAATATGGGACACTCTTGAAGTAACACATGAAGGAACAAATGAATTAAAGTGAGCACGTAAGAACACACTCATCCAAGAGTATGAATTATTTCAAATGCAGCAAAATGAAAGCATCACGGATTTCCAAACACGCTTCACACTTATAGTAAATCACTTGAAAGCATTAGGAAAGAGTTTTGACAATGAGGAGTTGAACAGAAAGATCTTGAAATCCTTAGATAGGAATTGGCAACCAAAGGTCACTACTATTACAGAATCAAAGGATCTCACAAAAATGAATATTGCTACTCTATTTGGAAAGCTGCAAGAACATGAGATGGAGCTACAAAGGTTAAAGAACGGTGAACATAATCAAACCAAGACGATAGCTCTAAAAGTAGAAAAATCTTCACAAGACGAAAGCGAAAATGAAGGTAAGTTTTTGGATTCTGATATGTCTCTTTTTGTTAAACAATTTTCTCGCTTTATGAAGAACAGGAAAAAGAGATAGCAAAGAAAGGAGAAAACAAATAAATTTCATTGCTATGAATGTGGAAAACCTGGTCATATCAAATCAGATTGTCCAAAACCTAAGAAAGAGAAGAAAGATGTGAAAGAGAAGAAAGATACCTATAAGAGCAAACACAAAACTTATATTTCTTGGGAGGATAATGATTCTTCCACAACACAAGAAAGTTCTTCCAAAAGCAGTGATGGAGAAGAAGAAGCAAATCTTTGCTTGATGACAAAAAGTGATGATGAAGCCTCATCACAGGTAAGTAGTACAAATTCCTTAAATGAATATGATGAGTTATTTAAAGAATATGAAGATATGTATGAAGGCTTTACCAAATTATCTAAGAAATACAATGCACTTAGGCAAAAGTTTAATGCATTAGAAAATACTGTTGGTATTCTTGAAAAAGAAAATGAGTGCTTAAAGAAAGATGTTGAGAAATCTAAAACTTTGTCTAAAAATAAAGAAGTTGTTAAACCTTGTGAAAATTGTAATCTTTTGGAAAATGAGATTTTGAAGTTAGAGAAAATAATAAGCAGTTTTTCAAAATCTTCTGAAAATCTTGATTCGATATTAGGTTATCAAAGAGGAAATTCTAGCAAAGCTGGACTTCGTTACAAACCCAAAGAATGTCTAGAACCTCATAAAAATATTTTTGTGAAAGATTCGAGGAAAACAGATGTAAAACCAGTTTCAAAAACTTTAAGAAACACATTTAGACCTATTCAAAGAAAACCAACATGTTTTTATTACATGAAATTAGGTCATACATCAAATAGATGTTACATAAAACATTTTGGCATATCTAATGGCAAAAATGAATGAGTGCCTAAAGGGAGAAAGCATTTATACATGTCTATATGATAATTTGAGCATCTAATTGATTATCAGAATCGAAATTTTTTTCTTGCTGTCATAATCAATTATGTTGACCAACTTTGAAATTTGAAAGTTTGAATTTTGAAAATTTGAATTTATGAAAATTTGAAATTATAAAGTTTGAAATCTTGTAATTTGAGATTCTTGAAATTTGAAATTTTGCAATTTGAGAATTTTTTTTAATTTGCAGTATGAAAAATTTTGCAATTTGAGATTTTTGAAATTTGAAATTTTGTAGTTTGAGATTTTGAAATTTGAAATTTTTGCAGTTTGAGATTTTTGAAATTGAATTTGAATTGGAATTTGAAATTTGAATTTGAAATTCGGGATTAGAAATTTGAATTTGAAATTCGGAATTTGTTAGAATTTAAATTTGAAATTTGAAATTTGTTGCAATTTGAATTTGAATTTTGAAATTTGGAATATGAGTGCATTTGAATTTGAAACCTGCCTAAACAAGAAGACTGCAATGGAGGGAAACTACTGCATTTAATTCCATTATCTCTATAATCATTTTATTCCCCTATCTTTCTCTCTCTTTATTTGTGTTGGGTATCCTAGATATTGTTTCCTTAATATGATATTCTTCTCTATGACACTTTTTAATGCATTATCTTCTCTACCTTGATTTATATACTAATAGGTACAAATTTGTTCTCAGTTTCTATTGCAATATTTTTCATAATTATCAATGAAACAGGAAGATATTTTGATGATATTAATCTGTGTGAAACAGGGGGAGATTTTTTTTCTTTTATAATATTTTTCATAATTATCAATGAAACATGGAAATATTTTGATGATATTAATTTGTGCTGGGGAGATTTTTTTTCTTATAATATTTTTTTAATTATCAATGAAACAGGGAGATATTTTGATGATATTAATCTGTGTGAAATAGGGGAAGATTTTTTCATATAATATTTTTTATGATTATCAATGAAACATGGGGAGATTTTTTTATGAATTAAAATCTGTGTGAAATTCTTTCCTATCTAAATTAAACTAGGGGAGTTAAGAGAAGTATTTGCTAATATGAGTTAGGGGGAGTCTTGTTATTAATATATCTAGGCGGAGATTAAGAGACTCTGACACTTGATACAAATTTGTGCTAATCTTGAGCTGGCTATATAGAGTCAAGAATTTTAATTCATTTCAGGTGTTTCCTTGATCATCATCAAAAAGGGGGAGATTGAAAGCAATGAGGGAGAGATTGATGGAAATGTCCTTACATTCCCAAGAGATGATTTTGATGATGATTTAAGTCAACTACATTCAAGTCAACACCATTCAAGATGAATTAAGGACAAGCTGAATTTATGACGTTGGTGAAAATGTGAAACATTTCCCTAAATGCCCAAGATATGTTTTTGATAAAGATGATGATTCAAGCAAGCCCAAGATGATTCCTGAAGACTAGCTAGAGTCTTATAATGTTGGATATGGAGGTACAAGTTGATGAAGTAATATTATGCATAAGCTTCCAAAGCACAAGTGTGATAAAATTCATAACATGATATTTTTCTCTATCATAATTAATTATGATGCATCAGAAATGGAAAAATGATTTTCTCTATCATAATTGATTATACTGGTAATATAATCAATTATGACAATTCAAATTTGAAAAATATATTCGTTTTAAAGAATAAATGTTTTTTAATACATCATGATTTTTTCTATGATATTATTAATGTCCAAAGGCCATTTTCTGAGGCTATTTTTCTATTTAATTAAGTTTTATGAAAATTAAAAAACACACAATTAAAAAATTCGAAAATACAATTTACATTCAATCAGTTTTGAGAAAAGAATTTTGAGCAAGGCAATAGAGATATTTTACACCTTTTGAGAAAACTCTCTTCTCTACTGCCTTCTGTGTTTTCATTGTTAATCACACTTGTTCTTGGAGATTGGCATTCTACAGGCTTCTACAATTTGTTGTCTCCATTACCCAGGTGTGTCTGTTCTTATTTTTATTACCTTCATCCTTTTTGTATTGGTGAAAAAGAGGTGTTTTTCATCCCTAGTGTGATTCTAGGGAGGTGTTCATCCTTATTGAGATTCTAAGGAGGTGTTTTCATCCATTGATTTGTTCAGAGGAGGTGTTCATCCGTAGTGGGATTCTAGGGAGGTGTTCATCCTTAGTGGGTTTCTAAGGAGGTGATTGTCTTTTTAATTAGTTTACTTTTTACTGGTTCTTCTGCTGAGTTGATTGTAATTTGTAAACTGAATTTGAAAGATAGTGAATGGGGAGTCACTCTTGTGTTAAGAGTTGACTGGGAACTGGATGTAGGGTTGGCTATACCCGAACCAGTATAAATCTCTGTGCGCTCTTGTCTTTCCCTTATCTCTTTCTCTTTTCCTGATTATATTATTGTTTTCGCTTTATCTGTGTTCAAACAAATTATTGACTCAAAAATAAATTTTTAATTTGACATCTATTTTAATTTGTGCATCTATTCACCCCCTCTAGATGCCATTTGTCTAACATAAATTTTCTACAAGGTTCTAACCATAAAGATCTAAATCATCTCTTGTGCTATTGAGATCATATCAGTTGGTATCAGAGCCCCGATTTAAGGGTTTGAACATCAAATTGATGGTAGAGGAGGAAAATTACAATCAAGAAGCAGGAATTAGTCCATTTCAAATGAGGGCATTGGTACAACATTTGGAAGGATTAATGATACAACATAACAATCAACTCCTTGAAAGATTGAACCGTTGGAGAATAGAGATCTCGAAGATGAAGAAGAAAGGAGAAATAGGAGAAGGAATGATGGAGTAGCAAGAACAAGTAGGCTTGAAGGAGTCAAGCTTAGCATTCCTCCGTTCAAAGGAAAAAGTGATCCAGAGGCATACTTGGAGTTGGAGATGAAAATAGAGCATGTTTTTTCATGCAACAATTATGAGGATACCCAAAAGGTGAGGCTTGCAATCACAAATTTTTTTGACTATGTTCTTGTTTGGTGGAACAAGCTACAAAAGGAGAGAGGTAGAAATGAAGAGTTAATGGTTGAGACATGGATTGAGATGAAAAGGATCATGAGGAAGCGGTATGTGCTGGCTAGTTATTCAAGGGACTTGAAATTTAAACTCCAAAAACTTACTCAAGGCAACAAGGGGGTTGAGGAGTATTTCAAGGAAATGGACATGCTCATGATTCAAGCAAAGATTGAAGAAGATGAAGAGGTAACTATGGCCTGATTTATTGGTGGTTTGAATATTGATATACATGATATTGTTCAGTTGTAGGAGTTTGTTGATATGGAGGATTTACTTCATAAAGCAATTCGAGTGGAGCAACAACTCAAAAGAAAAGAAGTGGCTGAGAAGAGTTCTACCAACTTTAGATCTTCAAGTTGGAAGGACAAAGGTAAGAAAGATGGGGTTGTTACTTCTAGTAGTTTCACACCTATTCCTACAAAGACTCCTTTAAAGTCTGAAGAACAACCCTCTAAAAGAAGTAGAGATGTGAAGTATTTCAAATGTCAAGGCATAGAACACTATGCTTATGAGTGCCCTTGTTAAACATACAAGGATAAGAAGCTTGAAGATTTTGATGATGATTCAAAGACAAAGGACTTAGAGATTTGAAGACTTGTAATGATGTGTATTAACTTGTAATAACTTTGTTTTATGTTTTTGAGTTTGTAAAATTAGAGTCCAAGATAGTCAGCACATAGTCCATCCTCTAAAACCTCTAAAAGCCCATTTTTATCAAAAATACACTGTGATAATCAATTATCACTCAGGATAATCGATTATCACAAACTGAAAATTGTTTTTATTAAAAACTTACTGTGATAATCGATTATCACTCAGGATAATCGATTCTCCCAACCAAATAATCGATTATCTAATCGATTATTCACCCAGATAATCGATTGTCCTGGTCCTGTTTTACTCCTCTACGAAAATGACTCTAAAATAATCAATTATCACTCAAGATAATCGATTATTTACGTCTGTTATGAGTTTTGAAATTCAAATCTAGACCAATTTACGAAAACCTTATTCCCAATTCTTATGTTTTCAAAAATCATCATTTCCCAGACCCTATTCTCTGTACTTAAGGTTCTCTAAGGCTCTTTGCAAATTAACAAACATTTTTCATACAAAAGTTAAGAGCTCTGACTGCGAGAACTTTCTGTAGGGAAGAAAAAGGGGCTTTTGAAAACCTAATGTGGGCTAGAAGCGATAAAAATCATTGAGTGGGTTTCTTGGTGGATTGTGTGTTGTGCCATCTCTAGGAAAAACTGTTGTTCATCCTTTGTGGATTCAAAGGAGGTGTTCATCTCTTGTGTGACTCAAGAGAGGTGTTTTCTATTCCTTATCTTTTCAATTTGTAATCTGTTGTAAAACTGTGATTATAGTGACAACGTTAATCCTCTTTTTGAGTGATTAGCAACTGGACGTAGGGTCTTTTGATCTGAACCAGTATAAATCAACTGTGTAATCTTCTTTCCCTTATCTATTTACTTTACAAAGCATTTTAATTGGTGAAATTTGGGAAAAATTTCAAAACCCTAATTTTTGTTTAAGAAACCAATTCACCCCCCTCCCTCTTGGTTTTTGTCCATAAACACAAACATTCTGCTGCGTGATTCTAACAAGTGGTATCAGAGCTTTCTTTGATAGTCATTCAAATTTTGAAAATGGCCGGACAAAACCAAACATTTGCTGAGGGTGCTTCTATCAATAGACCCCCACTTTTTGCGGGGAAAAATTATCCTTTTTGAAAAGTAAGAATGCAAATATTTTTCGAGTCTATAGGGTGTATGAGATGCAATTTTAAATTGTCCTTTTATTCCTAAAATTACTGAAAATGGAGAAAAGGTACCAAAACCATTTTCTAGATGGTCGGCTAAAGAAAATAGGAAAACCCAATATGATGTTAGGGCTAGAAATATAATTTCATCTGCTTTAAACCTTGATGATTTTTACAGGATATCTGTTTGTAAGAGTGCTCAAGAAATGTGGAAAATGTTAAGAGTAACCCACGAAGGTATCGATGATGTTAAAAGAGCACGGAAGAATTCATTGATTCAAGAATATGAGATGTTCCGGATGCAACAAGGAGAAACAATTTTTGACGTTCAAAAGAGTTTCACACATATTGTGAATCATCTCACTGGGTTAGGTAAGATTTTTGATATTGATGAGTTAAATGTAAAAATTCTTAAATCTTTGGATAGGAAATGACAACCAAAGGTGATGGCCATCACGGAGTCACAAAATCTTGCTACCATGTCTATGGCGGCTCTCTTTGGAAAGTTTAGAGAGCATGAACTTGAACTCGGAAGGGTAAACAATGAAGAAGGCCAACACCAAAAGAGAAACCTTGCCTTCAAAACTAAAGTTTCTAAGAGCAAGAACAAGGAGAAAGAAGACTCAGAAAATGAAGAAGATGAAAACTTGAGTTTTATGATCAAGAAATTTACAAAGTTCATGAAAGCCAAAGGGAAGCAACCTTTCAAAGGTAAGGGAAAGGTAAAAGAAAGTACTTCCTTAAATTTTAAATGTTACGGTTATGGTGAAACAGGACATGTAAAATTTGATTGTCCAAACAAGAAAAATGAAGATCATAAAGGCAAGAAATTCTTCAAAAAGAAAGCCTATATTTCTTGGGATGATAGTGACTCAAGTTCGGAGTCAAGTGATTCCCAAGTTGAAGCAAACATTTGTTTGATGGCAAATGACAACATTTCTTCTGATTGTGAGGTAAGTGATTCCGACTATTCTTCAAGTGATGATGAAAATGATTATGATGCTTTACAAAATGCATATCAAGAATTATTTACTGCTTTTAAGGATTTGAAAAATGAATATAAATATGTGAAAAAGTGTTTGAATAAATCAGAAAAAAAGTGGAATCCTTGAAAACGAAAATTGCATGTTTAGAGGAAAAAGATAATAAAGAAATAGCATGTGCATCATGTAAAGAGTATGAATATGATATTGACATACTTAGCCACTTACTTGATAAAGCTAAGAAAGAATTAAGTGATAGTTATAAAGATAAGGTTATTGTACAAAATAGAGAAAATTGTCATGTTCCATTGAAAAAGCCTAAAAATAAAAAACAAAGAGTATGGGTTGAAAAAGGATCTAAATCTTCACAAAATAAAAATGTATCATTTTCAAAAATAACATCTAATGCATGCTTTTATTGTATTAAACATGGTCATACTTCAAATAGGTGTAGAATTAAGCATTTTGGTGTTCCTAAAGGAAAATATGTTTGGGTTCCTATAGTTAAATGATTTGATTGTCTCTAACCCCAAGGACCCAAAAGTTATGGGGACCTAAGATTATTATGTTCTTGTTTTGTAGGTGAAAGTGATGAAGATCTTATTGATTTGATGAAGTCAAAGATAAAGTCAAAGTCAAACTTTGCAACATTCAACAATCACTTAGATAAAAGAATAGAGGGATTAGTGTGTCTGCAGCTATGCTTAGGTATAATCATTTTTATCTTTTCTGCTGCATGAGGTTTCTTCACTTAAAAGATTTTGCAAAATGCCTCTAAAAACGTTTATGCAATTAAAAACAAAGTATTTTAACAAAAACTTTCTTAAACAAGTTTTTAACTGATATAATTTCGAAATAACCGGTTGTTTTCATTAAAGAAAGTTTTGAAAACCTTCTGTCAGTGTTTTAACTCATAAAGCTTCGATATAACCGATTAAAATTACTTAAAATGTTAAGAGAAGTGTTTTTGCAGTATTTTAATCGATACAACTTGGTTTTAATCGATTAAATCCACTTAGTATTCAGGATGATCGATTAGAATTGAGTTATGATCGATCAGAACTTTTTCAATCGATTAAAACACGTTGCAATCGATTAAAACAACTTAGAAAATTTCTACACAGCGTTTTAATCGATTAAAACTTATTTTTATCAGTTAAAATCACTTTGAAAATTTTACAAGAAAGTTTTGCAGTATATTAATCGATTGAATCACGAAACAATCGATTAAAACAAATTAGAAGATTTTTTGTAAAGAGTTTTAATTGATATAAACGTTGTCGTATCAGTTAAAACAAATCTGTTAAAGAATCAAGAATGTTTTAATGGATTAAAAGAAGTTTTAACAGATTAAAACTATACTTTTAACAGATTAAAAGATTATTTTAACAGATTGGTTAAACCAGCAGTTTTGAAAATCTTCTATAAAAACAGAGTTGCTTGATCATTTTAAAACACAATTTGATACACATCCTTTTGCAATCATTCAAGCAATCAAAAGTACTTCTTTCAAGAAAGATTCGCGCTAGTTTTTGTGAAGTTCAAAAGTAATCTTTCTTGAGGCAAATCTGCATTCTTTTGAGAAAAAACAACTTACTGCAGAATTGCATAAAACTGGTTTGAGCATTCTAGTTTCTTCTTTTCATTTCTTTTCATTCTTTTACTGTATTGTTTGGTGCCTGGAATTGTGGGCACTGGTTTCTCTGCAGTTGGAATTTGGTTGTAGAGGTTGTCAAGAACTGGAATTTGGTTCTTGGTGAAAGGTTAGGTGCATGAACTGGAATTGTGGTTCTTGTGGTAGATTAAGTGTAAGATTGTAATCTGTAAAACATTTGATCTAGTGGAACCCAGCTGGAATTTGGCTGGAGACTGGACGTAGCCCTGGTATTGGGTGAACCAGTATAAACACCGGTGATATCTTTCTAACCTTTCTCCTCTTTTAATTCTGTTGTTGCGTTTATTGTTGATTGATTGCTTTGTGATTCAAGAACAGATCTGAAATCTTATTTTTACAATTAGATAATCTGTTAATTGCGAAAATCTTTCAAAGATCAATTCACCCCCCCTCTTGATCTCAGCCTACTTTTCTAACAATTGGCATCAGAGTGAGGTTTGAGAGTTATTCAAGTTCTTCGAACCATGGCTCGAAACAAATTTTTTGAGGGTGCTTGTATTGATAGACCTCCACTGTTTTGTGGAACAAATTATCCTTTTTGGAAGATTAGGATGAAGATCTTTATTGAATCTGTTAGTATAAATGTTTGGAATATCATTGAACAAGAAACTGATATCATTAACAAAGATTGGTCTAGCTTAAATGATTATGAAAAGAAATTAATCCAGGATGATTGTATTGCCAAAAATATTATCATATCTGCACTTAACAGAAACGATTTTTTCAGGATAGCACACTGTCAGACTGCTGCACAAATGTGGAAGATTCTTGAAATGACCTATGAAGAAACAACAGAGATATGCCTAATGGTCAACTCGGATTCACCAAAAACCAGTGAAAAACAAAGTGAAGATCTCTGGTACCTTGACAGTGGCTGTTCCAAACACATGACAGGTGATATTACAAAATTTTTCAATCTTAAACTAAAGAATGGTGGGACTGTTGTCTATGGTGATAATAATAAAGGAAGAATTCTTGGAATAGGTGACATCAAATGTGCAGAATCAGGTATTATTAACAATGTTTTATATGTTGAGGGCTTAAAACATAATTTGATTAGTATTAGCCAGTTGTGTGATAAAGGACACAAATTTGTTTTTGGGCAAAATCAATGTCAAATTAATAGATCAGATTCAGAATAGGTAATGATTACTGGTAAGAGGATCAACAATATTTACATGTTAGATACTAATTCTGCTAAGAACTGTTGCTTAATTTCTAAAGAGAATGATTCCTGGTTATGGCATAGGAGGTTAGCTCATATTCATATGAATCATCTTAACAAACTGATTTCTAGAGATCTTGTAATTGGCCTACCTAACCTCAAGTTTGTGAAAGACAAAGTATGTGATGCATGTCAAAAGGGGAAACAAGTAAAGAATTCTTTTTCACAGAAAAATATTGTTTCAACATCTAGACCTCTTGAACTTTTGCACATGGATCTCTTTGGTCCTTCTAGAACTATGAGCTTAGGAGGAAATCTATATGCACTGGTTATTGTAGATGATTACTCAAGATTTACCTGGACATTGTTTTTGAAATTAAAATCTGATACTTTCCATTTGTTTAAGAAATTTGCGAAACAAATTCAAAATGAAAAAGGCTATTTTATTTCTTGTATTCAAAGTGATCATGGGGGAGAATTTTCAAACGAAAAATTCAATAAATTTTGTGATAAACATGGTATCAAACATAATTTTTCTACTCCTAGAACTCCTCAACAGAATGGTGTAGTTGAAAGGAAAAACCGTTCTCTTGAAGAGCTTGCTAGGATAATGCTTAATGAGAAAGCATTACCAAAATATTTTTGGGCTGATGCTGTTGGCACTGCTTGCCATGTATTAAACCGTGTTTTAATCAGAACCTTTCTTAAGAAAACCCCTTATGAATTATTCAAAGGTAAAAAGCCTAACATAAACTATTTTAGAGTATTTGGAAGTAAAGTTTTTGTATTAAACAATGGAAAAGAAAATCTTGGAAATTTTGATTCCAAATCAGATGAAGGTATATTCTTGGGGTATTCATTAAATAGCCATGCTTATAGAATCTTTAACAAAAGGCTAAAAACTGTAGAAGAATCTGTCCATGTTACATTTGATGAAACTAACCCAAATATGCAAAATGTTTCTGAATATAGTACAGAAGAAGATATTTTAACTAATAAATTGTATCAGTTAAAACTGCCAGAATCAACAGTTTCTCAAAAACAGGTTGAAGAAATTGAAGAAACTGAAGAGGAACTGCCCAAGGAATGGAAAACTCCAAGAAATCTTTCAATAGACAACATCATTGGTGAAATAAATCAGGGAGTTTCCACTAGAAGATCTTTAAATAAATTTTGCAATCACATGGCATTTGTATCACAAATTGAACCTAAAAACATATCTGATGCATTGAAAGATAATAATTGGATTAATGCTATGCATGATGAATTAAATCAATTTAGAAGAAATGAGGTATGGGAATTAATTCCAAAACCAGATAATGCCAATATTGTAGGAACAAAATGGGTTTTTAGGAATAAAATGGATGAAAATGGCATAATAACTAGAAACAAGGCTAGATTGGTTGCTAAAGGATATAATCAGCAAGAAGGAATTGATTTTGATGAAACATATGCTCCAGTGGCTAGATTAGAAGCTGTTAGATTGTTACTTGCCTATACTGCAATTAAAAATTTCAGGTTATTTCAAATGGATGTCAAAAGCGCTTTCTTGAATGGCTACTTGAATGAAGAAGTTTTTGTTACTCAACCACCTGGGTTTGAAGATCATATTCATCCAGAATATGTTTATAGATTGAAGAAAGCTCTGTATGGTCTCAAACAAGCCCCAAGACAATGGTATGAAAGGTTAAGTAACTTTCTTATTTCAAAGGGCTATCAAAGAGGTTTGGTTTACAAAACTTTATTTCTAAAGAAATTGAATAATGATGTAATTCTGGTTCAAGTATATGTTCATGACATCATATTTGGAGCTACTAATGAGTCTTTATGTAAGTTTGAGATGTCTATGATGGGGAAACTCAACTACTTTCTTGGATTACAAGTTAAACAACTTCAAGAAGGAAGCTTTCTTCATCAATCCAAATACTGCACAGAACTCTTAAAGAAATTTGAGATGGAACACTGCAAGGAGGCATCAACACCTATGTCCACAAATTTCTATCTTGACTCTGATGAAAAAGGAAAATCTGTTGATGAAACTAAATATAGAGGGCTTATTGGTTCTTTGCTATATTTAACAGCAAGTAGACCTGACATTATGTTCAGTGTTTGTATGTGTGCCAGGTTCCAATCTACACCAAAAGAGTCTCATCTTACTGCTGCAAAAAGGATCCTCAAATATCTCAAAGGAACCTTAAATGTTGGGTTATGGTATCCAGGTGAGTCTAAACTAAATCTAGTTGGATACTTTGACTCAGATTTTGCAGGTTGTAAGTTTGATAGAAAAAGCACCAGTGGCACCTGTCATCTCCTTGGAAGCAGTCTAATCTCATGGCACAGTAAAAAGCAATCATGTGTTGCCCTTTCTACAGCTGAAGCAGAATACATTGCAGCTAGGAGTTGTTGTGCTTGAAAGTGATGAAGATCTTAGTGAAATACTTTGGCAAAGATCTCATTGATTTGATGAAGTCAAAGATGAAGTCAAAAGTCAACTTTGCAGTGGTCAACAAGTCACTCAGATAAAAGAGTTAGAAGATTAGTGTGTCTAACAAATGCTTAGGTAAAACCACTTTATCTTTTCTGCTGCATGAAGTTTCTTCTCTTAAATGATTTTGCAAAATGCCTAAAAAATCGTTTTAAACAAATTAAAAACAAAGCATTGTGACAAAAGCTTTCTTAAACATGTTTTTAACTGATACAGTTTTGAAAGAACCGATTAAAATAACTTAGAATGTTCAAAGATATGTTTTTACAGTATTTTAATCGATACAAATTACTTTTAATCGATGAAAACCCTTTAGAAACCATTATGACCGATCAAATTTAAAATATGAGTGATCATAACATATTTCAATCGATTAAAACACGTTTCAATCGATTAAAATCACTTAAAGGGTCAGAATGATCGATCAGAATGTAGTTATGACCGATCAGAGTTGGTTATGATCGATCAGAATTGAATTATGACCGATCAGATCTGTTTCAATCGATTAAAATGCATTTCAATCGATTAAAACAACTTGGAAAAATTTTGTACAGAGTTTCAATCGATTAAAACGCGTTTCAACCGATTAAACAACTTGGAAAAATCTTGTGTAGAGTTTTAATCGATTAAAACTTCTTTTTATCAGTTAAAACAACTTGAAAAGTTTTATAAGAAGGTTTTGCAGTATATCAATCGATTAAAACACGAAACAATCGATTGAATCAAACTTGGAAATGTTTTGTAAAATGTTTTAGCTGATATAAACGTTGTCATATCAGTTAAAACAATTTTGTTAAAGAATCAAGAACGCATTAATGGATTGAAATGACTTTTAACAGATTGAAACGGCTATTTCAACAGATTAAAACAAACTTTTAACAGATTAATTAATGCAACAGTTTTGAAAATACTCTTTAAAAACAGTTTGGCTTGAACTTTTTAAACATACATTGAATATCAGTTTTTACACATCCTTAAGCAATCATTCAAGCAAAACTTAGCACTTTTTCAAGAAGGATTCGCAACAATTTTTTGAAGTTCTTTTGAAAATCTTTCTTGAGGCAACTTGCATTCTTTTGAAGAAGAAACTCTCTGCAGATTTGGATAAACTAGTTTGAGCTTTCTAGTTTCTTCTTTTTCAATTCTTTTTCATTCTTTTGTATTGTGTTGTGCCTGGAATTTGGGCACAAGTTTCTCTGCAGCTGGAAGTTGGTTGCGGAGGTTATCAAGAACTGGAATTTGGTTCTTGGTGGAGAGGTTGAGTACAGGAACTGGAATTTGGTTCTTGTACTGTGTGGTGCCTGGAATTTGGGTACTGGTTTCTCTGCAGCGGGAATTTGGTTGCAGAGGTTATCAAGAACTGGAATTTGGTTCTTGGTGGAGAGGTTGAGTACAGGAACTGGAATTTGGTTCTTGTACTGTGTGGTGCCTGGAATTTGAGTACTGGTTTCTCTGCAGCTGGAATTTGGTTGCAGAGGTTATCAAGAGCTGGAATTTGGTTCTTGGTGGAGAGGTTAAGTGCAGGAACTGGAATTTGGTTCTTGTGTTAGATTAGGTGTAAGATTGTTGAATCTGTAAAACATTTAATCTAGTGGAACCCAGCTGGAATTTGGCTGGAGACTGGACGTAGCACTGGTATTGGGTTGTAGACCCCAAATCTTGCCCGACCTCCAAATAAAGGACCAGAAGACCACTATTTGAAGATGGAAGAAGCCTAACAAGCCATTAGGAGAGACTATTAGGCTCCCATACTAGGATAGGAGGTGTTTTCTGCATAGAAATAAGTTTTCTCGCCTTTAAGGGTCGAGAACGCCGTCTGGGACGCCTAGAACGCCGTCTGACCTCGCGGAAAAGGCGAGAACGCCGTCTCGCCAAGCGAGACGGCGTTCTGGCCATCTGCGAAGGAGCAGACGGCGTTCCCGACTGTCCAGACGGCGTTACGCCCTTTCGGCAAGCCCGGACGACGTTCCGACTGTCCGGACGGCGTTCGGCCTGTCGGACGAGAACGGCGTTCTCGACCACTGCCGAGCCCGAAAACCTATAAATAGGGGCTCTCTCCCCCTCATTTCCACACACCTCAAGCATTAGCTCTCCCTTCTCTCTAGATTTTCTCTCTCTAGAACCCCTCCGAGGCATTTCCGGAGTTTCGAGCGTCTTTAGTAGAATTCCGAGCGTTCTAAATCTTCTTTAGAATCCCTCAGAGGCATTTCCGGAGTTTCGAGATTTTGTAGAGTGAAGGGCTGCCAAAACGCACCCACTTTATTGAGAGTTAATACAAAAAGCTTGCTTCGAAGGTGCAAAATTCTCTCTTCTTACTTTTACCGCTTTAATTACAAATGCTTGCAATAGAAATTAGGGCCATGTAGTCATATTTTTAAATACCGCAAAATAAAAAGGGCAAAAGCATTATTTTCTAGTTCATTTACCAATAAAATAAGCTGGCCTGTCATAGGGAACCCGAAAGGGGCGTCGTAAAGGGGCTAATACCCCCTTTACACGTAACTAACTCCCTTACCCAACTCTGGTTTTAATGGACCAAAGTTGGTTTTCGAAAACCAACGCCTTTTTTACCCCTTTTCCGATGTTTCCGGTAAAAACATCGGTGGCGACTCCATAGAACCCATAAAAAGTCTTTAGGGTTAGCCCGGTTATCGGACAACCCAAAGACACATTTTCGAAAACCTCGCTTTAAGTTAGCCCGGTTATCAGACGACTAAAAGTGTTGTAACCAATAAAAAACGCGATTACGAAAGAAATAAAAGAGTCGGAAAACCATCGCGTCGCTCCGACCGCCATTACCCCCTTTGCGGGACAGCAGCGACAGATGGCGACTCCACTGGGGAAGGCTAGAGAGTTGATCCCATTTAGTGATGGGCCAACTTAAAATAAATAAATAAACCAAGAAAAATGCTTTTTCCCTTACCTTGTTTTATAACATGCTTTATTTGAATGGCTTTAATAACTGTTGTTTGTTTATTATACAATTGTTTGAAATAAAAATTGCGCACCAACCTTTGCACACAACAGTTCCCCCTATACCCGGGGGCAAGTGAGAAACCCATAGGGAGCGGGTGGCAGGTACGGTTCGCTGCGTGAGGGCCTTGCGCCCACCAGTGTGATCGGAAACCACCACTCAAGGTGATAACCTTCCTCCTTTGGCAATAAGACCGACTATGGCCCTAGTGCTAAGCATGGTCAGACGGCTGGGGAGTCGGGGACCCTATAATGGGGGCACCTTGGGGGCCTTTAGCCTGGTGAGAACAGTTAGAACCTAGCCTAGCCAATGCACTTTTCTGCAGGAAAACCCTACCTCGTGATAAATGAAGACTCGCCTGTTCGGGGATGTTCGAATTGTGTGTGCATTTGTTTGCTGCATTTGTTTGTTACATTGCATAAACAAACAACAAAACAAAAACCACGAAAAATATTTTTCCAAATAAACACCCTTATCTCGGACGATCTGCCTTTTAGCTAGCCTGGTTTCGGGTTCTTTGTAAGCTAAGTAGCCACGCAGTTCCGACGAGAAGAGATAAGGGACGTTAAACAATTGTTTTTTCGCATAAAGCCATATTTTATCTCGGACGAGTCTGCCTTTTAGCTAGCCTGGTTTTAGGTTCTTTGTAAGCTAAGTAGCCACGCAGTTCCGACAGAAGAGATAAAAAGGCTATAAAATAAAAACCAATAAAAATCAAAAATTTGATTTCAAAAATCATGAATAAGACCTGGTTCAAGATATTACATTCATGAAAACATTCATATAGATAGTTTATTTCTCCAAATAAATAATAAGCAAATACCATACATCATGTAAGAAAACATGATAATTAAAAAAATAAACACTTTCATTCATCCAAAAAAAAGCATCATCTTCACAACATGCATTTTTGTTTTAGAAAAATGGAGGGTACTAGTAGACAGCCCAAGAAGGTAGACATTCCCCGTTTCAATACTGAGAGGTTGGAACGGCTTAGTGTTGCAATGCCGTCCGAAGTCCGTGTCGACTTCGAGAAATCCTATGGACGGATTTTGGACCTACTAAGAATTAGTGTCGATCGGGTGTTTCTAAGGGCGTTAATATTTTTACGGAACTCGAATCTGCGATGTTTTGAATTCCGCGAGTTTGACATGGTGCCCACTCTAGAGGAGTATGAGATAATGTTAAGATGGACCAAATCAGTTGGAGTCCATGTTCGCCACGTGGCATACACTCCTGTGGCACCTGTCGCCGCCCTCATTCAATTGCCGGCTGGCGGAACACCCCGATCCGAAAAGGGAGCAACCGGGGTTGGAAAGTTTCTATGCTAGAAGACCACCTGTCCTATCCGGCGGAACGGGCGAGTGGACTCCCTTCAACAAAACCACGGCACTCATCATCTTTGGAACCATATTGTTCCCTTTTCACCTCGACACTATAGATCGAGGCCGTTATGGACGCCTTCTTCGCACTGGGACGTGCACTCGAAGAGTCCCTTGCACTGCGATCCTCGGCGATACCTTGCTTTCGGTAGAATTCGTCACCGGAAGCAAGGAAAAACACTTCACTCGTTGCTCTTCATTGCTTTTTGTGTGGAGCATCACGCACCTCTACGCCTCTAGCCACATGGGGATATTCCCAGATCCTTTGAGAAGCTTCTCCAAGATCCCCCTCCAACGCCACCTAACTTCGAGTGGAAGGACGAGCTGGAACGGAAAGACGCCAACGGCGTAACTTGGGTCTGCCCGTGGTTCCGGCCTGGCCCGAGTACTCATTCGATGTGGAGATTACCGAACGTACCCTTGATAGGGCTTAGGGGTTGCATAGCCTACTCACCCAGGGTAGCTATGAGGCAACTCATGAGGACCCAAACTCTTATTTCCAAAGGGGAACTCGGAGGGCTGTGCTTCTTTGGAGATCCATGCGCCATCGCCAACTCACCTGCTGTGAGAAAAGCATGGGAGGAGCCAGTCTACGTGGGAGACAGAGAGCTTGGAAAAGCACGGGTGGCTACCACCAGTGACTACGAGACGGAAAGGAGAAGAAGAGGGATGGCTCAACCATCCCCCACACCTACTACGAGCGCCAACAATGAAGGGCTGCAGGCTCAAATCGACGCCCTGACCAAGAGGATAGAGATTATGGGAGCCCAGATGAGAGCCCTTGAAGAAAAGGAACAAGAATCTATCCTCACGATAGACGGCCTGAAGAGGCGGGGCAAGAAAAAGGATCATGAAATAGAGTGCCTCAAGGACCAATGTGCCGATTCTGCGAACAAGCTATCCAGAGCCTCCAAAGCCGCGAGAACCGGCTCGGATAGCCGGCTCCAGAAATCGCCACCGGAGCGAGCATACCTTGAGGCCGAATGCGCAAAGCGAGGCCAAGATGGTCGAGGACTTGTCGCAAGAGCTCCACAAAACTCGGTTAGACATCCGTCGGAGAGAGAGGCCAACCGCAAACTCAACGGAACTCTCCTAGACCTACGCTCCAAAGAAAGGCACGGGCTAGCTCGGTATGACGAGCTATTACAAGAAAAGAACCGAGTCACTGAAAAGCTCGATGAGCTGCAAGCCTTGGTTATCCATCAAGAGGTGAAGATCAAGGAGGCTCAAAAGTATAGCGAAGATATGAGCCGGGCGGTCCGCAAACAAAGCGAAGCGCTTTCTTTTCACGTCCGGGAAGGCGAGAGGGAACTACGGAAGAGTCAAGAACCACCTGTGGGTTTCTTCAAAGTTTTCCGCTTTTGTCAAAAGCCGCTCGCGAGTATAGAATAGGGGAATGTACACCTTCTTGTTGAAATAAATAAAATTTTCTTTTCAAATGGTCTGTCTACTTGCATACATAAGCATTCATTTGCATATTTAAAATTTCCGCTCCTGCACGCCTAATAAATAAGATAATAAAAAGGAAGGGTTAACTAACGTGTCTTCCAAATCGGAAGAATGGAGAGAAAGCCGCTCCTAATAAAGATTACCCCAACGGCCGACTTGCGACAAGAGGAAAATAAGCCTCGGCCGTTGGTCCTCAAGAGTATAGAAGAAGGGGTAAGGACACCGGTGCGACTTTTTATGCCACATCCTTTTCCCTATGAATCAAATAAAGTCGTACCGTGGAGATATGGGGAATCTTCACCAATAAAAGAAGAAATAACGAATATAGCCGGTATTGGGGGCACGACTAGAAGCGGAAGAATCTACTCCCCAAGGACACACGGAAAATGTCCTTCAAAATAAAGGAAAAAATAAAGAAAAGACCGAAGAAGATAAAGAAAATAAGGAATCCAAGGAGGAGACAGAGGAATTACTCCAATTTATAAGGCGAGTGAGTATTCCATTATAGACCAGCTCAATCGCACACCTGCAAAGATAACATTGTTATCTCCGATAATGAGCTCGGAACCGCACCGAAACGCCCTGCTGAAGGTCTTGAGCGAGGCGCATGTACCTCATACCATAACCCAAGAAAAGGTTGAGAGGATCATTGGTCACATCACGACGGACGATCACCTCACCTTCACGGCAGAAGAACTTCCCCTCGAGGGGGCAAATCACAACAAGCCCTTGCATATCTCGGTTAAATGCAAGGAGTACCTTATCACCAAAGTTCTTGTGGATAACGGGTCGTCCTTGAACGTGATGCCCAAGTGCACATTGGATAAGTTAACTATTCAAGGAACCCGCCTGCGCCCAAGCAACACAATCGTTTGAGCCTTCGATGGATCCAAACGAGAAGTAGTGGGAGAAGTTAATTTGCCGATCCAGGTTGGACCCACTACCTTCAATGTCGATTTCCATGTCATGGATATTACTCCGAGCATATAGTTGTCTCCTCGGCGAGGCCTTGGATTCATGACGCTAAGGCGGTACCTTCAACACTCCACCAAAAAGTCAAGTTCATAGTGGACAACAAGTTGGTCACCGTTCGAGCGGAAGATGACATCCCGATCGGTGGACCGTCCACTCGGCCCTATGTGGATGCGGCTGAAGAGGCCCTTGAAACATCTTTTCAAGCGCTCGAAATTGCCAATATAGAGCGACTTCCCGAAAACACAAAGGTAGCCCGCATGATGATGAAGCATGGTTACCATCCTGGCCAAGGGCCGGGGCGGATTCCCAAGGCATGAGGGAACCTCCGAATTCATAGACAATCCTTGCAAGCATGGCCTAGGATACGACCCTACTAAGGGACGAGCGGAAAGAAAGAAAGGGAAGTCCTCCCTCCGCACACTCAAGCGGATTTTCCGAAGTGGAGGGGTGCAAGCGTCAAGAGCCACCTTAGTCATTAGGAAATCTTTTTCTTCATTTAAGGGATGTAAACCCCATGATTGTTAGAGACTATCCCCAGGGCAAGCCCGACCCCGGGCATCTTAGGGCACACATTCCCTTATTAATTAATAAAGAATTATTCTTACTATCTGCTTCTTTTCTCTCTACTTTTGACTAGACCACGTAAAATAACCTTGTCTAAGTAAACAAAAAAAGAAGAAGAATAAAAAGCGCATTCAAATAACCAACGAGTTACCATCGCTATTGCCATCAAACTAGTTGATTAGAAGCTTATAAAAATAAGACTTCACCTCATCCATAAGAAAGTCATGCTTCGCCAATACCGTGAACAAAAAAAACAAATCTATAAAAAAGAACAAAAAAAAGAAGAAGAAAAAGCCCGGAGAAGCCAAAGGCCAAAGAAAAGGGCAAATTACCCGGTAGGAAACCCACAAAAGGGGGCTACACAAAAGTTAGGGTCGACCCGGTAGGACACCCGAACAACAATAAAGGGTAGCCTAGCCAAAAGTTAGGGTCACAAATAAGGTCCGCTAGGATTCCCTAAAAATACCAAAAGAAGGAACCTAGACAAAAGTTAGGGCCAAAACACAGTATCCTAGTTCGAAAACCCAAGGGGCGATCTAGGGAAACCAACTAGTCGTGAAAAGCGATAGAAATAAAACCAAAAGGCGCAAATACAAAAGGAAGGGAAAAATGTTTGCTTAGACAAAAGCTTAAACACTTAAACCTAACCCTAACCAGCCTTTCTTACAAAAACCGCTTTCCAATAAAAAAAAAACATTCTAAAACACAAGCCGTTGAATTTACCTCTTTACTTCTTTTCTCTTGACCCTCGCACCAAAAATTCTACTAATTAATTTGGGAATGTGGAGGCGTATAGTCAACAAGAGGATTGAAATCCCTAAGACGAGGAGAAAGGGGTACTACATGACAAAGGGTGCTCTACCAAAAGAAAAAAAAAGAAAGAGAGAAAGAAGAAAAAGAAAGAACAAATAGTACTTCGGTCACAGCAAGAGCCGGCAAGGTACAACAAACACAAAAAACACGAACAGGAGGGCATTCGGCGCAGCAAGACACGTCGGTTAATCCTTCTTAAAATTTAACCAAGAGTAGGCATTATAGGACATCAAACACAATAACATTGCATGCATAAAAAGTTTTTGAACCAGGTCCTATTTTCTGTTGCTTCAAAAAAAAAAAAAAAAATCATCCGAAATTCGGGAACGGCGTCTGGGCCATCCAGAACGCCGTCTCGGTGCACCCAAAAACCCAGAACGCCGTCTGGAGGCTCCAGAACGCCGTCCCAGTGTGCAACAAAACCCAGACGGCGGTCTCGCCGTCCCAGACCGCCGTCTCCCTCCGGAAGCAAACCCAGACCGCCGTCCCGCCTGTCCAGACGGCGGTCTCGAAGTTGGTTTTTTGGCTATATAAGGGAGGCGCGCCTAGGGGGTTTCTCACAACCCTCCTTGCCTCCAGAACTCCAATTTCTCTGATCTCTTGCCTCCTAAGCACATTCGGGCTAGAATGTTTAGCAGAAGCATGAAAGTGATCCTAGCAAAGATCTCATTGATTTGATGAAGTCAAAGATAAAGTCAAAGGTCAACTCTGCAACGATCAAACAAGTCACTCGGAAGAATGGAGCTGAAGACTTAGTGTGTCTAAACGAAAGCTTAGGTAAAACCACTTTACCTTTTCCACTGCATAAAGCTTCTTCACTCAATTTGCAAAATGCCTCAAAAATAGTTTTAAACAAATCAAACAAAAGCATTTTGACAAAGAACCTTCTTAACAATAGTTTTAAGCGATATAGTTTTTTAAGAAACGATTAAAATCACTAAGAATGCGTAAAGAATTGTTTTTACAGTATTTTAATCGATACAAACTTCTTTTAATCGATTAAAACCCTTTAGAAATCATTATGACCGATTAGAATTGGAATATAATAGGTCAGAATGCATTATAATCGATCAGATCTTAAATATGAGCGATCAGAACTATTTTAATCGATTAAAACACGTTTCAATCGATTAAAATTACTTTGGATGACAGGATGATCGATCAGAATGAGATTATGACCGATCAGAGTTGGATATGATCGATCAGAATTGAATTATGACCGATCAGATCTGTTTCAATCGATTAAAACGTATTTCAATCGATTAAAATAACTTAGAAAATCTTTTCAATCGATTAAAATGAACTTTCAATCGATAAAAATGACTTGAAAATATATGTGCAGATTTTCAATCGATTGAAACGACTTTATATCAGTTAAAATAACTTGGAAAGTTTTATAAGAAGGTTTTTAAACAAATCAATCGATTAATACGTGATTCAATCGATTGTTTTATACTTAGAAAATGTTTGTAAAACGTTTTAACTGATAAAAACGTGGTCGTATCAACTAAAACATTTTACGTTAAAGATCATGAACGCATTAATGGGTTGAAAGGACTTTTAACAGATTGTAACGGCTATTTCAACAGATTAAAACAAACTTTCAACAGATTAATTAATGCAGCTGATTTGAAAATACTCTTTTATAAACAGATTTGCTTGAAACTTTGAGATAGAGATCACACATCAGTTTTGACACAATTCAAGCAATCAATACAAGCAACTATTAGCATTTTTCAAGAAAGATACACAAGCTGTTTTTGTGAACTTCTTTTGATATCTTTCTTGAGGCACTTTGCATTTCTTTGAAGAAGAAACGACTGTGGATTGGTGTAATCCGGTTTGAGCTTTCTTTGTTTCTTCTTTTAAATTTCTATTCATTCATTTGTACTTGTTTTGTACCTGGAATTTGGGTACAAGTTTTCTGCAGTTGTTGTAGAAAGTTGCCAAGAAGCTGGAATTTGGTTCTTGGTGGAAAGGTTATAGCAAGAGCTGGAATTTGGTTCTTGTGTGTGGTGCACTGGAATTTGGGCACTTGGTTTCTCTGCTGACTGGAATTTGGTTGCGAGAGGTTTCCAAGAGCTGGAATTTGGTTCTTGGTGGAGAGTTAGAATAGGTGTAAGAGGGTGAGTCCGTAAAACATCTATTCTAGTGGAACCCAGTTGGAATTTGGTCAGAGTGCGGACGTAGCCCTGGTATTGGGTGAACCGAGTATAAAATTACCGGTGAAATCTTTCCTAACCTTTCTCTCTTTAATTTACTGCTGCTGCACTTAAAGCTGTTTGATTGCTTTGTGATTTGTGAATTGATAAGTAATCTTAATTTTCGAATTAGATAATGCGTGTATTGCGAAAAACTTTCAAAAATCAATTCACCCCCCTCTTGATTTAAAACTACTTTTCTAACAATTGGCATCGAGCAAGGTGCTTGAAAGTTATTCAAGTCTCTTGATCCATGGCTGAGAAACAGATTACCGTTTTACGAGGGGGCATCTATTAACGAGACCTCCACTATTACGTGGAGCAGATTATCCTTTACGGAAAATTAGGATGAAAATCTTCATTGAATCCATTGACGAAATGCTTGGGATGTTATTACTAATGGTCCTTTAATTACGGATAAAGGATGGTCAAGCTTGAATGAAGAAGAAAAGAAGAAAGTTCAAAGTGACCGTAATGCAAAAAATATAATTACTTACGCTCTTAACATGGATGAATTTTTCGGGGTGTCCCAGTGCAATTCGCCAAGGAGATGTGGGATGTTCTTGAGGTCACTCATGAAGGGACTGCGAGATGTTAAAAGAGCCGAGAAAACACACTTTGATAAGAGAGTATGAAGTTCGTTTAAAATGCGAGAATGGTGAAAGCATCGCGGATGTGCGAAACGCTTCACGCACATCATCAACCATTTAATGGGCCTAGGTAAGACCTTTGATAAGGAAGAATTAAATATTAAAGTGTTGAAATGTCTTGACGAGTCCTGGCAGCCAAAAGTCAACTGCAATATCGGAATCAAAAGATCTGTCCACCATGACAACGACCTCACTTTGTTTGGAAAACTCGAGAGAACATGAAATGGAAATCACAAGATTCAATGAGCAAGAAGTCTCGAGAAGAAGAACGAGAAGCATTGCACTTAAAGTTGAAGAAAATCAAGAATCGGAAGAAGATAATGAGAACCTTGGACTGCTTGTTAGGAAATTCAACAAATTCCTCAAGAAAAAGATCCAAGACAAGGAAAGACACAAAAGGTATGAGAAAAGAAGCTGATTCTTCTAACTTTAAATGTTATGGTTGTGGCAAACAGGGCCATGTTAAAATGGAATGTCCGAGAAAGAAATAAACAAAGTGAAAAGAAAGAGGAAAAATCAAAAAGAAGAGCCTACATAGCCTGGGATGATAATGATACGTCATCAACGAGATAACTACGAAAATGAAGAAGCCAATCTTTGCTTAATGGCGAGTCAAAATCCACAAACCAGCCAGGTAAGTTCTAGCTCCTCTTCAAATATAGTTAACTATGATGCATTACAAGAAGCATTTAATGAAATGCATGAGGAGGCTAAGAAACTTCAAAAAGAAAATAATAGGCTAAAAGGATTAAATAAGCTGGCTAGTTAACAAGGTTGATTCTCCGGAAAAAGCAGTTAGTGAAAATGAAGCTGATAATGAATTCTTGAAGCTGATTCATGATAACTCGATTGTAAATGCAATAAACCATGCAAAAGCGTTACGAATTGCAAAAGAAAATTGAATTCTTATCTCAAACTTGTTTCAAAGTTCACTCGGGGGCAAGCCAATCTAGATGTATTACTTGGATCTCAAAAATTAATTTTTGACAAATGCTGGAATAGGATTTAAATCTAGATCCGAGTAAAACAAAAATAAATAGGAATTCATACTCTACAATCAAATGTTTTTCTTGCATGAAGAAAGGGCATTCGGTAAAATACTTGCAGAATTAAAAAGTATGCTATTCCTAAAGGGAGAATGAAATGGGTTCCAAAGATTAATTCTTTTCAAATAACATGATCAGGACCCAATAATTATAAAGGGTACGAGAAAAATACTCAATTGTTTTGCGGGAACAAGTCTGGGAATCCCTTGAAGATCAGAGACTGCGAAACCAGGTTACGTGTATTTAAATTAATTGTTTTAATTGATATAAACCAATATTAATCGATTGAAATAACTTACAGTACCATTTTAATCGATTGAAATATCGAAATAATCGATTAAATTGTTCTCGAGAATGTTGGTTTAGTCGTTTTAATCGATTAGAATAAATTTATATCAACTAAAAACACTTAGGATCAAAATTAATCGATTCATTTACATTTTTAATCGATTTAAATTACAGTGTCATGTTATTGATTTCATTACGTATTAAACTAATCGATCCTTTTATAAAACAAATCGATTAATTCACTGTAGATGTTTTCAACTCTAATGACAAGAATCAAATTAATAGATAATGAGTTGATTAATCAATTGATTAGGATCTGTAAACAAGACTTATAACATCTAATTGAAGTTTGACAGGGAAATTCAAAACAAAAACTCGGTGTCTATTATCTGCAATAAATCTTTAAAGATTTCTTTGACCAAATCAACATTATTCCCAAGAACAAATTAAGCTGATTCACCCATCGTCACTGTAAATTGTGTCGCACATGCTTGAACAGATCTTTAATTAGAAACTAAGACTAGTGGAATAAATGTGGGAAAGTTATTGCCGATTGAAATACTGCAAACTTTACATGTAGGAAAGTTATCCATAGATGAAAAAGTTATTTTAACATAGTCATGATTCAAGTCTGTAGACGTCTACATTTCTCTTAATACTTTACATGGAATCTTTGCGTAGTAATACATTAAAAATCAAAGGAATTATCAAAGAATAGACTGTAACTTTTCTTATAGACACTAGTTACAAACAGGTCAAGCTGTTAGGATCTGAAAACATAGTTTATCAAAATTTTTTTAGTAATAATTGTTTACGGTAATAAGTTATTCATTACTAGGAAATCCAATAAATACATGTTTTCATTAAATTTCTTGATATTACATTGCAATATATTTGAAATAATTTTGAGCATGCATTGGTTCAAAACTCTTGGTGAAATTCATTGGAGCTGTGCAACTTTGAATATTTGCTTTAATCATCAATATCACGAGGTGACAACTGTAAGGAAACCAATGCGGGACAGACAATTCAAGAATTGAATAACGTGAGTACGGGGAATGTATGTTTTATGGTCGATACAGGGATAAATTTTATATTGTTTTAGAATTACGGATTGATTGTCATCACCTGTCCTCATTACTAATCATTGCCCACTCTACCAGAATAACATTCCTCAAAAGATAATGATGGCTGGTTCACTATAAGTGAGAATAACACCCATCATACTACATTAATAAGAATGCGAGTTATTTGCTTGGATAATGACAAGCTGCAGGGTTCAAAATGGGTTGGCTATTATGAAAGAAAATTCCTATCTCGAGTACATCATTAACACTGTGATTCATGCAATTTATGGTATCATGCATTACGTGTGGGATTTGGTCGAGTACATGATTATGCCTCGATGTGTAGTAGAAATTCCGAGTGTGGTGTCAACCATGGATGTAATGCGATCAATAATAACGATGAACTTGCTAAAAGATTTCTTTTCGGGAAAAGTTTACATTCGCTGATACTGAGGAGTGACGACGAGTTGTTGACTCAAATAGTTGATAGAGCAAAATTAGTTCCAGCAAAAAGGAAAGCCTATTATCTTTTGATATTGGTGGGGATCAAATGAATGATCACCAAGCTGGTGGATAAGCGGTTCAATCGGGAAATTGGGATGACTAGTTCCCCTCATCATCTTTATCTTACGCTTATTTCTATCTTTATATTGTTTGCATGGATTGTGATATTAGCTGGTGTTATACCAGGAACATTTGCCTTAACCTTTGGTTAAATATGGTTTAGGATCTAATCTAGATCGATTGGCGTAAATAGAATTTAAATAGATCCTCGAGAGCTTTAGCTAAATAAGACTTTATTCGATAGATCTATTAGCTAAGATAGCTTGTTAGTATTGTTAAAACATCCTTCTAAATGATCAGTTTTACAAAATATGCATTAAACATTACTTCATTTTCAAAGCTGATTGTTTTAATCAATACAACATCTTGTTAATCGATTAAATGAACTTATACAACATGTTTTAATCGATTCAAAATCGAAATAATCGATTATTTTTACTAAAGTTTCATGTTTTCAAAATCTTAAATGTTTTAATCGATTAAACTTTTCTTTCAATCGATTAAAATCATTTACCAAGAACATTTTAACCGATTATACTGCTGTTTTAATCGATTTTTATTACGGGAAGAAAGATTAAAGGCTTTAGTTAATGGTCGTTCCTGTAACATGCTACTAAAGCGTGATTCCCTTATCTTTACACGTGTTAATTGTATTCATTACAAACGTGTTAATGGAGATAAGTTTGAATCAACTTTAATTGATTCTTTTCATGAGTGAAATATTGATTCACTTTGTATTTTCAAAAATTTGAGCATATTTTTTCGAAACCTTACATTTTATTCTTTTCTCTTCTATTCCCTATTTTTGATGAAGTCAAAAGGGGAGAAATAGTTGCATCACTTTAAGATAAATTTAAGTGCAACATTTTAGGGGAGAAATAAGTTTTAGGGGGAGAAACAAAACTTTATTACATTCTTATATTTCTCACCTAACTGCATTATCAAGTGACTTATTTTGCGAGAGATTGTTTTTTCAAAATGGTGTTTGTCTTCATCAAATAGGGGAGACTGAAAGTGATCCTAGCAAAGATCTCATTGATTTGATGAAGTCAAAGATAAAGTCAAAGGTCAACTCTGCAGCGATCAAACAAGTCACTCGGAAGAATGGAGCTGAAGACTTAGTGTGTCTAAGCAGAAAGCTTAGGTAAAACCACTTTACCTTTTCCACTGCATAAAGCTTCTTCACTCAATTTGCAAAATGCCTCAAAAATAGTTTTAAACAAATCAAACAAAAGCATTTTGACAAAGAACCTTCTTAACAATAGTTTTAAGCTGATATAGTTTTTTAAGAAACGATTAAAATCACTAAGAATGCGTAAAGAATTGTTTTTACGGTATTTTAATCGATACAAACTTCTTTTAATCGATTAAAACCCTTTAGAAATCATTATGACCGATTAGAATTGGAATATAATAGGTCAGAATGCATTATAATCGATCAGATCTTAAATATGAGCGATCAGAACTATTTTAATCGATTAAAACACGTTTCAATCGATTAAAATTACTTTGGATGACGAGGATGATCGATCAGAATGAGATTATGACCGATCAGAGTTGGATATGATCGATCAGAATTGAATTATGACCGATCAGATCTGTTTCAATCGATTAAAACGTATTTCAATCGATTAAAATAACTTAGAAAATCTTTTCAATCGATTAAAATGAACTTTCAATCGATAAAAATGACTTGAAAATATATGTGCAGATTTTCAATCGATTGAAATGACTTTATATCAGTTAAAATAACTTGGAAAGTTTTATAAGAAGGTTTTTAAACAAATCAATCGATTAATACGTGATTCAATCGATTGTTTTATACTTAGAAAATGTTTGTAAAGCGTTTTAAGCTGATAAAAACGTTGGTCAGTATCAACTAAAACATTTTACTGTTAAAGATCATGAACGCATTAATGGGTTGAAAGGACTTTTAACAGATTGTAACGGCTATTTCAACAGATTAAAACAAACTTTCAACAGATTAATTAATGCGACAGATTTGAAAATACTCTTTTATAAACAGATTTGCTTGAAACTTTGAGATAGAGATCACACATCGGTTTGACACAATTCAAGCAATCAATACAAGCAACTATTAGCATTTTTCAAGAAAGATACACAACTGTTTTTGTGAACTTCTTTTGATATCTTTCTTGAGGCACTTTGCATTTCTTTGAAGAAGAAACTGATCGTGGATTGGTGTAATCCGGTTTGAGCTTTCTTTGTTTCTTCTTTTAAATTTCTATTCATTCATTTGTACTTGTTTTGTACCGGAATTTGGGTACAAGTTTTACTGCAATTGTTGTAGAAAGTTGCCAAGAAGCTGGAATTTGGTTCTTGGTGGAAAGGTTATAGCAAGAGCTGGAATTTGGTTCTTGTGTGTGGTGCCCGGAATTTGGGCACTTGGTTTCTCTGCTAGCTGGAATTTGGTTGCGAGAGGTTTCCAAGAGCTGGAATTTGGTTCTTGGTGGAGAGTTAGAATAGGTGTAAGAGGGTGAGTCTCGTAAAACATCTATTCTAGTGGAACCCAGCTGGAATTTGGCTGGAGTGCGGACGTAGCCCTGGTATTGGGTGAACCGAGTATAAAATTACCGGTGAAATCTTTCCTAACCTTTCTCTCTTTAATTTCTGCTGCTGCACTTAAACTGTTTGATTGCTTTGTGATTTGTGAATTGATAAGTAATCTTAATTTTCGAATTAGATAATCTGTGTATTGCGAAAAACTTTCAAAAATCAATTCACCCCCCCTCTTGATTTAAAACTACTTTTCTAACAAAGCACACCTAGGAAGAGAAGAAACACCGCCGGTGCAAGTAGTTCGGCGGCACCACCATCCCAGGATCCATCCCAGCTGACGCCACAACACCAAGCCCGTCTGGATAATATCCAGAACTATCAGTGGCACCCCATGTTCATGCTGGACTTCAACATCCTGGCAGAGTTCGGATGGGAAGACGAGGTCCGGGCCCGCATTGACAACATCGGGTGGGGCTTCCTGCTACAACCCCCACCTGTACACGTGTACCCCCAGGCAGTACTCGAGTTTTTGGCCTCCGTCTCCTATTCCGAGGTCCCTTCCACCGTCCCGGGCCTGCAACCCACCAGGATGGTGACTTATTTCATGGGTGGTACCTATCACACGACCACCCTTGATGAATTCAACATGGCCATCGGGTTCGTCAAGCCCGAGGACACCATCACCCAGAGCTACCATGAGGCTATCTGCTCACGGCCCACCAACCTTACTGCCTCCAAGATGTGGCGGGATCTCACGGGGGCCACCACGCTGCCAACGCTGATGAGGGGCTTCGCACTGCCCCCGAACTTCGCATCCGCCACAAGCTGGCCGAGGGCACCATCCACGGGAGGAAGGAAAGTCGGGGAAAGGTGTCCCTCTCGACCTCTTTGTGCTCTACTCGCATGAGCCGAGGCGGCGCCGCAACCCCGGATACTTCTTCCCGAGAGCCCTCAAGGACTTCGGGCACGCATCCGCGAGGGCCATCCTCATGGCTCCCCTAATCACCCCTCTAGCGAGAGAGATGGGGGTGCCCGGCAGGAGGAACCGGCCTCCAATCTAAGACCCGAACCCATCAACGGTTCGGTCCTAGTCAGCATGGGGATGCTGATTCGCCGGGGAACCCAGTTGGCCCTACATCCCACATTGGACTTCGCACTGTACCTTCAAGGGATTGTGCCGATGCAGGATATGCCCACACCTCCCGAGTCCCAGCAGCAGCAGCAACAACAACAACAACAACAACCATCGCCATACACCGACGACTACGCGGGCATGCATCGCCACATGAGCGATCTAGGCCAGCAACTTTCCCAGCTGTCGGTGTGGCAAGGACAGATGACTCAAAGGCAGGACGCCTTCGACGCCCGACAGGAAGAGATGCACCAACACCTGCAAGTGATGCGGCAAGAATGGACGACATTCCAGCATGAGTACCGCGAAGAGGCCCGAGAGCAGGCGGACCTCCGATATCACTTCTACCAGCACTTCCCCGGGTCGTCTCCAGAGCATAGCCCTTAGAAATCTGTACCCAGAATGGTTGTAATAAAATTTTCATAAATAAAAATTTTATTTCCATATATCTCATTTGCCACCCTTTTGAAAAAGCCAGCGTAGAAAAAAAGAGCTTAAAAAAGAAAAAGGCACGTACTCAAATAAAAAGCCAAAATCCAAATTCGCGAGAAAAAAGAGATAAAACCGCGAGAAAAAGGCTGGATTAAGACAAACCAACACACCAAACTTCGACTACCAAACAGAAGTCAATCAAACAAACAAGACCCACCCGACCGATCAGCAAGGGTCAGGCAACTACCAAAAGAGTCAAAAACAAAGAATCCCCAGCGACCAACGAAGCTGGATGAAACACAAAAGTCCCCAACGCAACCTGGACGACCATCAGAAGTCCAAACTCATCTACCAAACAAAAGACACTCCAGGAGCCGGCGCATGGGCCACCTGAACTGTAAGCCGCCACCACCGCCAGTCCTACACTGAGGACTGTACCAGCCTGATAGGGGGTTTATACCTATCAACCTACGCACACGATTGCACCTGGATCCCCAGTGAAGCTGCAGCTACCACCCTGATGGGGGGTCGTACCCATCCAGTCCCACACAACGGACTGTACACTACCACCCTGATGGGGGGTTCATACCCATCCGGTCCCCAAGTGGAGTAACCAACGGACTGCACACTACCACCCTGATGGGGGGTTCATACCCATCCAGTCCCACACAACGGACTGCACACTACCAGCCTGATGGGGGGTTTATACCCATCAACCGAAGGATCGGCCACCGTCAGAAGGGGTATCCAGAGGTTCTACCATGTGTTAACCAAAGGGATCGGCTACGTCAGAAGTAGTATCCTGAAGGCGCACGGCACAACATCTTTTCCCCAGAGGATCATCCGCTGCAAAGGGCGAACGATCTGAAGGACCAACCGGGCAAGAGGGTCAACTCCTTTACCTTCCTATCGATCTGTCTGGCACAACAGGCCAACAGCCGATTAGTCAGGTAAAGGGGGGGCAGCTGTAGACCCCAAATCTTGCCCGACCTCCAAATAAAGGACCAGAAGACCACTATTTGAAGATGGAAGAAGCCTAACAAGCCATTAGGAGAGACTATTAGGCTCCCATACTAGGATAGGAGGTGTTTTCTGCATAGAAATAAGTTTTCTCGCCTTTAAGGGTCGAGAACGCCGTCTGGGATGCCCAGAACGCCGTCTGACCTCGCGGAAAAGGCGAGAACTCCGTCTCGCCAAGCAAGACAGCGTTCTGGCCATCTGCGAAGGAGCAGACGGCGTTCCCGACTGTCCAAACGGCGTTCTGCCCCTTTCAGCAAGCCCAGACGACGTTCCTGACTATCCAGACGACGTTCTGGCCCTGTCAGACGAGAACGGCGTTCTGGACCCTGCCAGGCCCGAAAACCTATAAATAGGGGCTCTCTCCCCCTCATTTCCACACACCTCAAGCATTAGCTCTCCCTTCTCTCTAGATTTTCTCTCTCTAGAACCCCTCCGAGGCATTTCCGGAGTTTCTGAGCGTCTTTAGTAGAATTCTGAGCGTTCTAAATCTTCTTTAGAATCCCTCCGAGGCATTTCCGGAGTTTCTGAGATTTTGTAGAGTGAAGGGCTGCCAAAACGCACCCACTTTATTGAGAGTTAATACAAAAAGCTTGCTTCGAAGGTGCAAAATTCTCTCTTCTTACTTTTACCGCTTTAATTACAAATGCTGCAATAGAAATTAGGGCCATGTACTCATATTTTTAAATACCGCAAAATAAAAAGGGCAAAACCATTATTTTCTAGTTCATTTACCAATAAAATAAGCTGGCCTGTCATAGGGAACCCGAAAGGGGCGTCGTAAAGGGGCTAATACCCCCTTTACACGTAACTAACTCCCTTACCCAACTCTGGTTTTAATGGACCAAAGTTGGTTTTCGAAAACCAACGCCTTTTTTACCCCTTTTCCAATGTTTCTGGTAAAAACATCGGTGGCGACTCCATAGAACCCATAAAAAAGTCTTTAGGGTTAGCCCGGTTATCGGACAACCCAAAGACACATTTTCGAAAACCTCGCTTTAAGTTAGCCCAGTTATCGGACGACTAAAAGCGTTGTAACCAATAAAAAACGTGATTACGAAAGAAATAAAAGAGTCGGAAAACCATCGCGTCGCTCCGACCGCCATTACCCCCTTTGCGGGACGGCGGCGACATGGGTGAACCAGTATAAAATACCGGTGATATCTTCCTTAACCTTTCTCTCATTTAAATTCAATTGCTGCGGTTATTTTAATTGATTGCTTTGAGATTCAAGAATAGATTAGTAAACTTAATTTTCGAATTAGATAATCTGTGAATTGCGAAAAACTTTCAAAGATCAATTCACCCCCCCTCTTGATCTAAAACTACTTTTCTAACAATTGGCATCAGAGCGAGGTGCTTGAAAGTTATTGAAGTTCTTCGATCCATGGCTGGAAACAAATTTTCTGAGGGAGCTTGTATTGATAGACCTCCACTGTTTTGTGGAACAGATTATCTATTTTGGAAAATGAGGATGAAGATCTTTATTGAATCTGTTAGTATAAATGTTTGGAATGTCATTGAACAAGAAACTGTTATGGCTAACAGAATCCAAGATGATTGTATTGCCAAAAATATCATCTTATCCGCTCTCAACGTAAATGATTTTTTCAGGATTGCACATTGTCAAACTGCTGCACAAATGTGGAAGATCCTTGAAAAGACCTATGAAGAAGCACCAGAAATATGCTTAATGGTCAACTCAGAATCATCAAATACCAGTGTAAGTTCTGAATCTATGAATTATAGCTCATTACAAGATGCTTTCTTCGAAATACATGCAGTAGCAAAGAAACTAGAAACTGAAAACAAAAAATTGAAAAGCATGAATAGGTTATTAGAAAACAAGATCATCATTCTTGAAAAGAAAATAGTTGATGAAGAAACCAAGAATGAAAATTTAGAATTAGAAAATAATTCTGATTGCATGTGTAATGTTGATTGCAAAAACTGTCCTGAGTTACAAAAACAAGTATCATACTTAGTGAAAACTGCATCTAAATTAGCACAAGGAAAGACTAATCTTGATAGGATACTTAACTCCCAGAAATTAGTTATTGAACGTGGTGGCATAGGTTTTACACCATCTATTGGAAAGAAAACCAGAGCATTTAAAAATTACTTTGCAAATAGTAAATCAATTTCGTCTCCGTTTATTAAATGCTTTTACTGTATGAAAAAAGGGCACTCTGTTAAATATTGCAGAATTAAGAAATATGCCGTACCCAAAGGTAGAATGAAGTGGGTTCCAAAAATTAATTCATTTCAAATAACCTGATCAGGACCCAAGTAACCATAAAGGGTACCGTAAAAATTCTTAACTTGTTTTGCAGGAACAAAGTCCGGGAATCCCTTGGAGTTCGGAGCTACGAATCGGGTTCCGTTTTTCCTAAACTCGATTGTTTTAATTGATATAAACCAGTATTAATTGATTAAAATAACTTACAGAAGATATTAATAAATCTGTTTGTATAGTTTTAATCAATTGAAATGCGAATCAATCGATTAAAATGTTCTCAGGATTTGAGTTTAGCTGTTTTAATCGATTAAAATGAATTTATATCAACTAAAATCACTAAGGTATCAAATTTAATCGATTCATTGTAGTTTTAATCGATTTAAATTCTGGTATCATCTTCTAAATCTCTTCCAGTATAGAAACAATCGATTCTTTCAAGTATTAATCGATCATTTTACTATTGCATTTTCAAAACGGATATTAAAGATCAAATTAAGAGGATAATTTGTTGTTTAATTAATTTGTTCTTGAAAATCACTTTCATAACATCAAATTGAAGATTGGTAAATGAATTCAAATCAAAAACCCAGGTCTTTATGATAATCCAGAATCTGCATAATGTGTTTAAAATTTCTTTGACCAAGTCAAACATCTTTCCAAAGAACAAATATAGCTGGTGTGCACTACATCCAGAAATTGGTGCCTCTGTCTTTGGTAAAGGGGAAAATTGCAATTTTGTCTATTTATTTTGAAATTCATTTCTTCATCAAACCAGGTTCTAAACTTATCATGTCTCAACTTATCATCCTTCTTCTATTTTTCATATTTTCAAAATCTCCTCTCAATTCTCTGCTGCAAACATGATCAAAATCATGACTGATTCAAGCAGTCTGTTTTAAAACGTATCCATATTCAATTTCCTTTCAATGGCACAAATTTTTAAATTGGAAAGCGAAGGCTGAACAAATCTTTGAATTGGAAACTCGACCAGTGACATAATGTGGGAAAACTATTACTGTTATCCATGAATGGAAGAGTCTTTTATTTTGACAACAACATAAACATGATTCAAGCTGTAGATGTCTACATTTCTCTTAATACTTTACATGGAATGTTGCGTGGTAATTAATATTTACTTCTGATAATAAGTTGTTGATTACTAAGAAGTATGATCAGATAAATTAGACACACGTTTACATTTGATTTTTGGATATTACCTAGCAATATATTTGAAATAATTTTGGACATGCATTAGTTCAAGACTCTTGGTGAAATTCATTGGAATTGTGCAACTCTGATAATTCGTCTTAATCATCAAAGCCACGAGGTGTCACTGTAAGAAAACCAATCTGAGACAGCAATTCAAAAACTAAATGAAAAGCTAAAAGTACCACAAGGAATGTGTGTTTTATGGTCAGTACAGGGATCAATTTTATACTGGTGATCTGGCATCCTTAACAACAAACCAACAAGAGGATCTTTCAGTGATTCTAAAGGAATTTCAGATGTTTTGATGTTCATGATAATAGTGATGTATGAGATATGTATGGATATGGTCATTGACCGGGGAATCCTGGACTGCTGTCATCACTAGATCTGTTTCGTATGCTTGTGTTTCAGTATATGATACCACTGGAAACAACAAAGTTGAAGAAGATTCATTCCTCAGAGATAATGATGACTGATCCATTTGAAGGGAAGAATAACACGCTATCATTCTCCTTCATACTACATTGAGGATGTAGTTATTTGCTTGGATGGTGAAAACTACAGAGTTCATAATAGGAAAAACAGCTGTTGGTATCTCAATGATTGATAAAGCAAAATGGTTTCAGCAAAAAGTGAAGCCTTTGGCCTTTTAAAGTTGGTAAGGATCAAATGACTGGGTCATGAATTTTGATACCAGACACAAATAATCAGGGAAGTATGGATAAAAAGGGTCCCTTCTTACCTTATCTCTTATATTTTATTGCTTTTTGATGCTTATTTTTCTGGGTCAGTAACATTACTGGTTATATACCAGGCACAATTGCTTTAACTTTGACTGATATAATATAGATTTTAATTTGGATGAAACTAACATAGATAAAATTAGATCATAGATCAATGAGAATCTTAATTCTGATATTGTTGGATCTATTAGTGAAAAGATAATCAATATAATTGATATTGTTGTTAAAACATCTTTCTAGATAATCAGTTCACAACATATCCACTAAATTAGATATAAGAAATTCGCATTAGATATGACAGAGTCTTCAAATCTGAATGTTTTAATCAATAAAAACATCTTTTAAATCGATTAAATGAATTTATATAACATTTTTAATCGATTAAAAGTCGAAATAATCGATTAATTGCACAAAAGTTTCATGTTTTCAAATTTTTAAATGTTTTAATCGATTAAATCTTTCTTCAATCGATTAAAATCATTACCAAGAACATTTTAATCGATTATGTTCTGTTTTTAATCGATTTTTACTCTGGAAAGAAAAATTAAAGGCTTTAGTTAATGGCTGTTCCTGCAACATGCTACTAAAGCGTGATTCCCTTATCTTTACACGTGTTAATTGTATTCATTACAAACGTGTTAATGAAGGTAAGTTTGAATCAACTTTAATTAATCTTTACATGAGTAAAGTATTGATTCCTTTTTATTTTCAAAAGCTCAAACTATTGAAAACCTTTGCATTTCATTATTTCTCTTCTGTTCCCTATTTTTGATGAAGTCAAAAGGGGGAGAAATAGTTGCTTTACTTTAGGATCAATTCTCACATTAAGGAAGCATCATTTTAGGGGGAGAAATAAGTTTTAGGGGGAGAAATAGGACATTAATACATTTTCTAATTTCTCACTAATCTGTATTATCAAGTGACTTCTCTTGCAGAGTTTTTTTTTCAAAATGGTGTTTGTCTTCATCAAATAGGGGGAGACTGAAAGTGATGAAGATCTTAGTGAAATACTTTGGCAAAGATCTCATTGATTTGATGAAGTCAAAGATGAAGTCAAAAGTCAACTTTGCAGCGGTCAACAAGTCACTCAGATAAAAGAGTTAGAAGATTAGTGTGTCTAACAAATGCTTAGGTAAAACCACTTTATCTTTTCTGCTGCATGAAGTTTCTTCTCTTAAATGATTTTACAAAATGCCTCAAAAATCGTTTTAAACAAATTAAAAACAAAGCATTGTGACAAAAGCTTTCTTAAACATGTTTTTAACTGATACAGTTTTGAAAGAACCGATTAAAATAACTTAGAATGTTCAAAGAAATGTTTTTACAGTATTTTAATCGATACAAATTACTTTTAATCGATTAAAACCCTTTAGAAACCATTATGACCGATCAGATTTAAAATATGAGCGATCAGAACATATTTCAATCGATTAAAACACGTTTCAATCGATTAAAATCACTTAAAGGGTCAGAATGATCGATCAGAATGCGATTATGACCGATCAAGTTGGTTATGATCGATCAGAATTGAATTATGACCGATCAGATCTGTTTCAATCGATTAAAATGCATTTCAATCGATTAAAACAACTTGGAAAAATTTTGTACAGAGTTTCAATCGATTAAAACGCGTTTCAACCGATTAAAACAACTTGGAAAAATCTTGTGCAGAGTTTTAATCGATTAAAACTTCTTTTTATCAGTTAAAACAACTTGAAAAGTTTTATAAGAAGGTTTTGCAGTATATCAATCGATTAAAACACGAAACAATCGATTGAATCAAACTTGGAAATGTTTTGTAAAATGTTTTAGCTGATATAAACGTTGCCATATCAGTTAAAACAATTCTGTTAAAGAATCAAGAACGCATTAATGGATTGAAAGGACTTTTAACAGATTGAAACGACTATTTCAACAGATTAAAACAAACTTTTAACAGATTAATTAATGCAGCAGTTTTGAAAATACTCTTTAAAAACAGTTTGGCTTGAACTTTTTAAACGTACATTGAATATCAGTTTTTACACATCCTTAAGCAATCATTCAAGCAAAACTTAGCACTTTTTCAAGAAGGATTCGCAACAATTTTTTGAAGTTCTTTTGAAAATCTTTCTTGAGGCAACTTGCATTCTTTTGAAGAAGAAACTCTCTGCAGATTTGGATAAACTGGTTTGAGCTTTCTAGTTTCTTCTTTGTCAATTCTTTTTCATTCTTTTGTATTGTGTTGTGCCTGGAATTTGGGCACAAGTTTCTCTGCAGCTGGAAGTTGGTTGCGGAGGTTATCAAGAACTGGAATTTGGTTCTTGGTGGAGAGGTTGAGTACAGGAACTGGAATTTGGTTCTTGTACTGTGTGGTGCCTGGAATTTGGGTACTCGGTTTCTCTGCAGCTGGAATTTGGTTGCAGAGGTTATCAAGAACTGGAATTTGGTTCTTGGTGGAGAGGTTGAGTACGAGAACTGGAATTTGGTTCTTGTACTCGTGTGGTGCCTGGAATTTGGGTACTCGGTTTCTCTGCACTGGAATTTGGTTGCGAGAGGTTATCAAGAGCTGGAATTTGGTTCTTGGTGGAGAGGTTAAGTGCGGGAACTGGAATTTGGTTCTTGTGTTAGATTAGGTGTAAGATTGTTGAATCTGTAAAACATTTAATCTAGTGGAACCCAGCTGGAATTTGGCTGGAGACTCGGACGTAGCCCTGGTATTGGGTGAACCAGTATAAAATACCGGTGATATCTTCCTTAACCTTTCTCTCATTTAAATTCAGTTGCTGCGCTTATTTTAATTGATTGCTTTGAGATTCAAGAATAGATTAGTAAACTTAATTTTCGAATTAGATAATCTGTGAATTGCGAAAAACTTTCAAAGATCAATTCACCCCCCCTCTTGATCTAAAACTACTTTTCTAACAGTGCTCAATCTCTTTGGATCAAACAACAGCTTGAGGATTATGGTTTAATTCTCAGAAAAATTCCTCTCTTGTGTGATAATACTAGTGCCATTATGTTAACTAAAAATCCAATCCAACATTCTAGGACAAAGCATATAGAAATAAGACATCATTTCATTAGAGATCATGTTTTGAAAGGTGATTGCGAAATCTTCTTTAAAGAAACTGAAAAACAACTAGCAGATATTTTTACAAAACCTCTTGCTCGTGATCGGTTTTTCAAAATTCGCACTTGAATTAGGCATTTTAGATGCATCCAACATTACTTAGTTTGCAAAACTGGTTGTTTTAATCAATAAAAAATCTTTTAAATCGATTAAAAGAATTTATACAACATTTTTCTTTACTGTTTTAATCGATTAAATGTCGAATTAATCGATTAAATGCACTTATGTTTCATACTTTCGAAGTCCTTCACTGTTTTAATCGATTAAACCTTTATTTCAATCGATTAAAACCATTAACAAAGAACTTTTTAATCGATTTTGTCCTCGTTTTTAATCGATTTTTATTCGGAAAGAAAAATTAAAGGCTTTAGTTAATGGTTGTTCTTGTAACATGCTACTAAAACGTGATTCCCTTATCTTTACACGTGTTAATTGTATTCATTACAAACGTGTTAATGAAGATAAGTTTGAATCAACTTTGTTTGATCTTTACATGAGTAAAATATCATATTCATTTTTTTTCTCTATTTTTAAAAATCTCAAACTTATTACATACCTTTGCATTGTTTCTCTTCTGATCCCTATTTTTGATGAAGTCAAAAGGGGGGAGAATAGTTGCTTTACTGTTGATCAGAAACAATTTTGGATTATTTAGGGGAAGCAACAATTTAGGGGGAGAAATAGGAAAATAATTCATTTTTTTTATTTCTAACTAATCTGTTTTATCAAGTGACTTCTCTTGCAGAGTTATTATTCAAAGTGGTGTTTGTCTTCATCAAATAGGGGGAGACTGAAAGTGATGAAGATCTTATTGATTTGATGAAGTCAAAGATAAAGTCAAAGTCAAACTTTGCAGCGGTCAACAGTCACTTAGATAAAAGAATAGAGGGATTAGTGTGTCCACAACTATGCTTAGGTATAATCATTTTTATCTTTTCTACTGCATGAGGTTTCTTCACTTAATAGATTTTGCAAAATGCCTCTAAAAACGTTTAAGCAGTTAAAAACAAAGTATTTTAACAAAAGCTTTCTTAAACAAGTTTTTAACTGATATAATTTTGAAATAACCGGTTGTTTTCATTAAAGAAAGTTTTGAAAACCTTCTGTCAGTGTTTTAACTGATAAAGCTTCGATATATCCGATTAAAATTACTTAAAATGTTAAGAGAAGTGTTTTTGCAGTATTTTAATCGATACAACTTGGTTTTAATCGATTAAATCCACTTAGTATTCAGGATGATTGATCATAATGCAATTATGACCGATCAGAATCAGATATGATCGATCAGAATTGAGTTATGACCGATCAGAACTTTTTCAATCGATTAAAACACGTTTCAATCGATTAAAACAACTTAGAAAATTTCTACACAGCGTTTTAATCGATTAAAACTTATTTTTATCAGTTAAAATCACTTTGAAAATTTTACAAGAAAGTTTTGCAGTATATTAATCGATTGAATCATGAAACAATCGATTAAAACAAATTTGAACATTTTTTGTAAAGAGTTTTAATTGATATAAACGTTGTCATATCAGTTAAAACAAATCTGTTAAAGAATCAAGAACGTTTTAATGGATTAAAAGAAGTTTTAACAGATTAAAACTATACCTTTAACAGATTAAAAGATTATTTTAACAGATTGATTAAACTAGCAGTTTTGAAAATCTTCTATAAAAACAGAGTTGCTTGATCATTTTAAAACACAATTTGATACACATCCTTTTGCAATCATTCAAGCAATCAAAAGTACTTCTTTCAAGAAAGATTCGCGCTAGTTTTTGTGAAGTTCAAAAGTAATCTTTCTTGAGGAAAAATTGCATTCTTTTGAGAAGAAACAACTTACTACAGAATTGCATAAAACTGGTTTGAGCATTCTAGTTTCTTCTTTTCATTTCTTTTCATTCTTTTACTGTATTGTTTGGTGCCTGGAATTGTGGGCACTGGTTTCTCTGCAGCTGGAATTTGGTTGTAGAGCTTGTCAAGAACTGGAATTTGGTTCTTGGTGAAAGGTTGGTGCAGGAACTGGAATTGTGGTTCTTGTGGTAGATTAAGTGTAAGATTGTAATCTGTAAAACATTTGATCTAGTGGAACCCAGCTGGAATTTGGCTGGAGACTGGACGTAGCCCTGGTATTGGGTGAACCAGTATAAACACCGATGATATCTTTCTAAACCTTTCTCCTCTTTTAATTCTGTTGCTGCGTTTATTGTTGATTGATTGCTTTGTGATTCAAGAACATATCTGAAATCTTATTTTTACAATTAGATAATCTGTTAATTGCGAAAATCTTTCAAAGATCAATTCATCCCCCCTCTTGATCTCATCCTACTTTTCTAACAATAGGAAACTTCCAAATCCAAGAAGTCTATGTGGTATCTTGACGGTGGATGTTCAAGACATATGACCTGAGACAAAAAGAAATTTGTGGGTTTCAAAGCAAAAGAACAAGTGAATGTGATGAAGATCTTATTTAATCAAATGATTCAATAAGATCTTCATCACTTTCAGTCTCCCCCTATTTGATGAAGACAAACACCTCTTTGAATAATATCTCTACAGAAGAAGTCACTTGAATATACAGATTTGTTGACAATTCAAGGACTTGATGTTGCACTTGATGAATATGAAGAATGGATTTTGATGATGATCCAAGAACTAAAGACTTAGAATATTGAAGATTGAAGATTGGTGATAATTGTATTGTAATAACTCTGTTTTATTTAAGATTGAGTCTGTATTTTAGAGTCTAAGATAGCCGGTACATAGTCTGTAACTTAGAAGCTTCAAAAAGCTCAAATTTATCATTTAGGCTCGGCTTTAATCGATTATATAGGTAAATAATCGATTAAAACAAGTGAGAAAACACTTTCTATACAAACTCACTTGTTTTAATCGATTAAAACAGACAAAATAATCGATTGTTTTGTACTTGATCCGTACTGAGATAATCGATTATTTCACTAAATAATCGATTAATCCGAGAGGTTTGGGTTCTGACGTATTTGGCTCTGTTTTAATCGATTATCACTCCAAATAATCGATTATTTCGATCTGCTTTTTCATTTTAAATTTCAAATTAACCCTATTTTCGAAAACCCAATTACCAAGAACCCTAGTTTCGAAATCCCCAATTCTTAAACCCTAATTTCCCTACTTAAACTCTGCTTTGGCACTCGAGAAAAGAAGAACAACTCTTTCCATACAAAAGTTAAGTGCTGTGAGTGCCGGAGAACTGTTTGTTGCAAGGAAAGGGGGCTTTTGGAACCTCGGTGTGAGGCTAGAAGCGATAAGAATCACTAAGTGGAGTTCTTAGTGGATTGTGTGTTGTGCCGTCTCTAGGGAAAGTTGTTCTTCATCTCTTGTGGATTTCAAGAGAGGTGTTTTCTGATCTTTATCTGTTCATTTGTAATCTGTTTGTAACAATTTGTTCTTAGTGACAACATTAATCCTCTTTTGAGTGATTAGCAACTGGACGTAGGGTCTTTTGATCCGAACCAGTATAAACCTACTGTGTAATCTTCTCTACTCTTCTCTATTTACATTTACGCAGTTTTTAATCGGTAAAATTTGGGGAAAATTTTGAAAACCTAATTTTTATTAAAAATCCAATTCACCCCCCCCCCCTCTTGTTTTTTGTCCGACCACGCGAACATTCCGCTGCGCGATTCTAACAAGTGGTATCAGAGCTTGCTTTGATAGTCATTCAAATATTTTCGAAAATGGCCGGACAAAATCAAACTTTTGCTGAAGGTGCGTCTATCAACAGACCCCCACTTTTTGCGGGTCAAAATTATCCTTTTTGGAAAGTACGTATGCAAATATTTTTAGAGTCTGTTGATAGAGGCGCTTGGGACGCTATTTTAAACGGTCCATTTGTTCCTAAAATTACAGAGAACGGTGTTGACGTTCTTAAACCATTTGATAGATGGACTGCCGAAGAAAGTCGAAAAGCACAATTTGATGTTAGGGCTAGAAATATTATTTCATCTGCTCTAACCCTTGATGAGTTCTACAGAATTTCTATTTGTAAAAGTGCACAGGAAATGTGGGAAATGCTTAGAGTAACCCACGAAGGAACTGACGACGTCAAAAGAGCGCGTAAAAACTCCCTAATCCAAGAATACGAGATGTTCCGGATGCAACCCGGCGAAACGATTTTCGACGTTCAAAAGCGTTTCACTCATATTGTGAATCATCTCACCGGATTAGGTAAAGTATTTGACGTTGATGAATTAAATGTTAAAATTTTGAAATCTCTGGATAGGAAATGGCAACCTAAGGTGACGGCCATCTCGGAGTCACAAAATCTTGCCACTATGTCTATGGCGGCGTTATTTGGAAAGCTAAGGGAGCATGAGCTTGACCTTGGAAGGCTAAATGAGGAAGAGGGTCAATATCAAAAGAAGAACCTAGCTTTCAAGACCGAGATTTCAAAAAGCAAAAATAAGAAAGAAGAAAAAGAAGTTCACCAAATTGATGAAAGCAAAAGGAAGACATCCTTTCAAAGGTAAGGGAAAGGTAAAAGAAAATTCTTCCGTTAATATAAAATGCTATGGTTGTGGTGAAGCAGGGCATATGAAGACCGAATGCCCAAACAAGAAAAATGATGAACACAAGGGCAAAAAGCAATTCAAGAAGAAAGCATATATTGCTTGGGATGACAGTGATTCAAATTCAGAATCAAGCGACTCGGAAATAGAAGCAAACAATTGCTTAATGGCAAATGACAACATTTCTTCGGATTTTGAGGTTAGTGATTCTGATTCATCCTCTATTGAAGAAAATGACCATGATGAATTGCAAAATGCTTATAATGAGTTATTTACTGCATTTATGAATATGAAAAACGAATTTAAAGTTGTAAAGAAAAATCTAAGAAGATCCGAAAAGGAAAATGAGTCCTTAAAATTGAAAATTGCATGTTTAGAAGAAAAGGAGGTAGCTAATACGAAAATTGTATGCTTAGATGAGAATAAGGACTTAGCTCGTGCAAATTGTAAAGAGCATGAATATGACATAGATATTCTTAACCATTTGCTTGACAAAGCCGAAAAAGAAATTGATGATCTTAAGAAGCATGAAATGGTAATTGCTCAAAATAATGTAAATCAAAGAGTTCCTTTGAAAAAGAGTAAAACTAAAAAGAAAAGAGTATGGGTAGAAAAAGGAACTAGAGCATGTCATGTTAATAATGTATCTTGTTCTAAAACTACCTCAAATGCATGTTTCTATTGTATGAAACAAGGTCACACTTCAAATAAGTGTAAAATTAAACATTTTGGTGTTCCGAAAGGTAAATACATTTGGGTTCCAATTGTTAAATAATTTTGTTTATCTCTAACCCCAAGGACCCAAAAGTTATGGGGACCTAAGTTTACTATGTTCTTGTTTTGTAGGAAACTTCCAAATCAAAGAAGTCTATGTGGTATCTTGATAGTGGATGCTCAAAACATATGACTGGAGATAAAATGAAATTTGTAAGTTTCAAAGCCAAAGAACAAGGATATGTGACTTATGGGGATAACAACAAAGGGAAGATTCTCGGAATTGGAAACATAGGTGGTGCAAACACATTGGAGATTAAGGATGTGCTTCTTGTTGATGGGCTAAAGCATAACCTTCTTAGCATAAGCCAATTGTGTGACAAAGGATTCAAGGTAACTTTTGAAAGCCAATTTTGCACCATACATTTAATAGATTCCGAAAAAGTAGAATTAAAAGGCATTAGGCATAACAATATATATTTGATTGATTTGGATTGTTTACATGAGTCTAGTATAACATGTTTAGTTGCTAAGGAAGAAAACCCTTGGTTATGGCATAAAAGAGCGGCTCATATAAACATGCATCATTTGAATAAATTGATATCAAAAGCCTTAGTTATTGGATTGCCTAAATTGAAATTTGAAAAAGATAGATTGTGTGATGCATGCCAAAAAGGTAAACAAGTTAAATCATCATTTAAATCAAAGAATGTGATTTCCACTTCAAAACCCCTAGAATTATTACATTTAGATTTATTTGGACCTTCTAGGATAAAAAGCTTTGGTGGAAATTATTATGGACTTGTAATTGTTGATGATTACTCTAGGTACACTTGGACATTTTTCCTAACTATGAAAAGTGAAGCTTTTAAGGTCTTTAGAAAGTTTGCTAAACAAATACAAAATGAGAAAGACCTAAGAATTAAAGTTTTAAGAAGTGACCATGGTGGTGAGTTTCAAAATGAAAAGTTTGAGAATTATTGTGAGGAAAATGGTATATTACATAACTTTTCTGCTCCTAGGACTCCCCAACAAAATGGTGTAGTTGAGAGGAAAAATAGGTCATTAGAGGAACTTGCAAGAACTATGTTAAATGAATCTAATGTTCCAAAATATTTTTGGGCTGATGCGGTTAGCACTGCATGCTATGTTTTAAATAGAATGCTCATTAGGTCAATTATAAAATCAACTCCATATGAATTGTTTAATGGTAGAAAACCTAATGTTGCTCATTTAAAGATTTTTGGATGTAAATGTTTTGTGCTAAATAATGGAAAGGACAATCTAGGAAAATTTGACTCAAAAGCCGATGAGGGCATTTTTCTAGGTTATTCTTTAACTAGCAAGGCATATAGAGTGTTTAATAGGAGAACTTTGAATATAGAAGAATCTATACATGTTACCTTTGATGAGTTTGTAGACCTTGGGGGAAATCCTCTTGAGTCAAATAAAAGACTTGCAGGTGATGATGAATATATAAGAGAGGCCCTTGATGAATTATACTTGGAAGATAATGTGCCTTCTCAAACTCCTCAATTAGCAAAAGAATGGCAATCACCTAGAGGACTCTCAATGGACAACATTATAGGGGACATCTCAAAAGGGGTAAGAACTAGAAATATGAATAATTTCTGTATGTCTGTTGCTTTTGTGTCACAGATTGAACCTAAAAACATTGAGGAAGCACTTAAAGATGATCAATGGTGCATAGCCATGCAAGAAAAACTTAACCAATTTGAAAGGAATCAAGTCTGGGAACTAATCCCAAGAGAAGAGTCACATCAAGTTATTGGAACTAAATGGGTATTCAGAAATAAGCTTGATGAAGATGGTAATATAACAAAGAATAAAGCCATACTTGTTGCAAAAGGCTATTGTCAGGAGGAAGGTATAGATTATGATGAAACTTATGCTCCTGTGGCCAGGTTAGAGGCTATACGCCTACTTCTTGCTTATGCATCTATGATGAAATTTAAATTATATCAAATGGATGTTAAGAGTGCATTTTTAAATGGTTTTATTAAAGAAGAAGTGTATGTAGAGCAACCCCCTGGTTTTGAAGATTTTAATAATCCTAATCATATTTTCAAATTGAAGAAAGCATTATATGGGTTGAAACAAGCTCCTAGATCTTGGTATGAAAGATTAAGTAGTTTCCTAACTGCAAATGATTTTTCAAGAGGAAAAATTGATTCTACACTATTTATTAAGAAAGTTAAAGAACATATCTTATTGGTCCAGGTATATGTTGATGATATTATTTTTGGATCAACTGATAATTCTTTGTGTGTAGAATTTGCTAAGATTATGCAGGGAGAGTTTGAAATGTCTATGATGGGAGAATTAACATTCTTCCTTGGACTTCAAATCAAGCAACTTAAAAATGGCACTTTCATCTCTCAAACTAAATACTGCAAGGAGATTCTCAAAAAGTTTGGTATGAACACCTCAAAGGAAGCTAACACACCCATGAGAACTTCATGCTATCTAGACAAGGATGAATCAGGTTTGGAAGTTAATCAAACTATGTATAGAGGTATGATAGGATCACTATTATACTTAACTGCTAGTAGACCTGATATTATGCATTCTGTAACCCCCTTTACAGATTACATTTATTAATCCTAATTTATTATCTAGGTTAGTAATATTTTCAATATTCATAGAAGGTTAATAGAAAATATACTAAGTGGACAATTAATTTAGGTAAGGTTTTATATTAAATTAAGCAACAAGTTCTAGTACAAAGTTTTCAAAATATTACAAGTCATGAAGTTATACTTATATGTTATACAATTCCCAGCCTAAGCTCTGGATTTTTGCATCTGACATCTATCTCTTGGACTATGTATTCCTGCATCATACGTCACCAACATCCGGGATTGAAATATTTATGGGGTTAGACATTTAATTTTATCCACAACAAATAAAACAAACATTCATACGATAAAATCAACTAATGAAACATTTCTTCTAATAAGTTCCTAACTGCATATAAATATACAACCATATGTAATTTAATTTGAAAATTAATTGTGAGAAACAAATTAATCATTCATTGAATCATAATAGAGAATATCATACAAATAATGAATAATCTATAATTTCATCATCCAACATGTTTATGATATGCAAATGTGACTCAAAACGTAAAACTTTAAAATCATGCTTTTGACTCAAAATCTAAAAATTTATTTTTTGACTCGAGTGCTCCATGGAGACTCATTTGAGTGTCTAGTGGAACTAGAGCTTAACATCACCCTGTCCGGTGATTCGACAATATCCCACTAAACACGAATAAGTAGACGAGTAGTCGGAGTGTCGGTGCACCGGCAGGCTACCACGACACGAGAATCAAATAAAGACTGGCCACTTATGGAATTGCCCATGCCCAAACACTCCCTAGACTAGAGGTCCATCCCCATAGACCGAGAGGTCCTGTCTTACCTACTCTACTCCCCCATTTACTATCGAGAGATTCGGTAGCTCAATTCTTAATAATTCATTCTTTGTCTCATTTGGCCAGCCATTTTCATAGTCATATTTCACTACCGGATGCTCTTGATAGTAAATTGACTCACAGAAAATGTAAAAATTCTGTTTTACACATCATTATTCCTACCAACCGTCCTTGGTAGCAACTTAAGAGAAATTTCCAAATACTTTTCTGTAAAAACTTTTCTGTGACTTCCAGAAAACATTTCATGCACTATGTTTATGTCTCGTATGAAACAAAACAATCTATCATCAATTAAATACTTAAAAACATATCCTTCATATATTCAAAATTTTAATTACAATTCATAGTTGTTTTAAGCAAGACAATTTTTATTAATAATTTATTTCATAGGGTTCAGTGTTTTGTCCATATCTTGAGTTCTAGACCTCATTTTAAGATGATTCCAATTGTGTTGGAAAGATAACATAATAATCTATAACTTTGATGAAGGCACTATCCTCAAATTCTAACGTTTATTGAGTCGTTTTCCTAGTAAACAAAGAGGGGGTAATATACTGTTTGACTTTATTTCGATTATACCCTTAACCTTTTTCAAAATTCCATTTATGTCCCTAATATGTGAAATGACTATTTTACCCTTGATCTTTTGCAAAAATTCCCACCTAGTCCTTTCTTCTTCCTTCGCTCTCTCAAGCGAGTATACCGGTCGCTTGAGCGAGATGGAACCCGAGAGTCTCCTTTTGTTTGAAGGCTTCGTCGCTCAAGCGAGTACATCGGTCGCTTGAGCGAGTAATGACCCGAGAGTCCCCTTTGTTTGAAGCTTTCGTCGCTCAAGCGAGTACACTTGTCGCTTGAGCGAGACATGACCCTTAGTCGCTCAAGCGATGTAATTATCGCTTGAGCGATAAAGAACCCGAGAATCCCAAATTTTCCAGGTATCCTCGCTCAAGCGACATATTTTTCGCTTGAGCGAATTTTGCAGATTTTCATCGAAATCCAAGTTTCAAATTTCTCAGTTTCAATCACTCAAATTTGTTCCAAATCAAAATTAAACCATAAATATGTTCAATTTAAGTTAAAAACAACAATTTTATTATATAATTCATCCTTAATTGAAAGAATTTCAACAATATTTCAATATTTGCAATTGATGAATAGTAATCTCCAATTACAGACTTTCGTATGAATAAAACTAAACGTCTAACCCATACCTGATTCCTCAATATCTTATTACTCTCCTAATTTTGTATGCTCCTCCTTTCCTCCTTTCTCTCGAATTCTTCTTCCAAGAATTCTGGTGTCTCTCGGTTTATTCTTCAAGTTGGTCGTGAATTGTGTTGGTGTATGTTTCCAGTTTCCTCCTATTTATAAACTTACTCACCGACTTAATTCTTTCTAGGATTTTCTTCGCTGTCTTTATTCTCCACCGCCTTAATTTAATTCTGATTCTTCACCGACTTAATTCAAATGTATTTAGGCCACCACCGACCTTCTGTTTCTCTCTTCTTCTTCTTTTTTTTTTTTTTAAATATTTATTTACTCATTTATTTAATTTTTATTATTAAGAATTATTATTAAATTATTATTTGACACAATATTAACCTTGGATTTTATTTTATAATTTTCTTAAGACAAAATTACTATAAAAATCATGTTTTATTTTTATAATAACTCTACATAATATTCGGTACATATTTATAACTTACAAAATTTATTTATATAATTGATTACAAAATTTAGGATATTACACATTACTGTCTGTGTGTGTGCTAGATTTCAGGCTTGTCCTAAAGAATCTCACCTAATTGTAGTAAAACATATTTTAAAATACTTAAAAGGAACTATTGGGTTTGGCTTGTGGTATCCGTCTGATGCTTGTATTAGTTTATTAGGATATTCGATGCTCGATTATGGTGGATGTAAAATTGATAGGAAAAGCACTAGTGGGACATGTCATTTGTTAGGTTCATCCTTAATATCATGGCATTCTAAGAAACAAGCATGTGTAGCTTTATCTACCACTCGAAGCTGAATATATTGCGACAGGTAGTTGTTGTGCTCAAATTCTGTGGATGAAACAACGAGCTAGAGGATTATAGTATATATTTAAATGACATACCCTTAATGTGTGATAATACGAGTGCAATCAATCTAACTAAGAATCCAGTAATGCACTCTAGGACTAAACATATTGAGATTAGACATCACTTTTTAAGAGATAATATCAGCAAAGGAAACTGTAAGATAGAGTATGCAGACACTAAACGTCAATTAGCAGATATATTTTCTAAGCCTCTACCAAAGGATAGATTCTATGATCTTAGAAGAGACTTAGGGATATTAGAAATAGCTTAAATTCTGCTTAATTTGACTGTTTTTGGATGATTGTTATGTTAAAATTCGTGTTGTAGGATATTCATAGGTTATAATGTGTAAAAACCTTAAAAACTTGATATAGCCTCTGGAATAATCGATTCACTGGAAGTAATAATCGATTATTTTTTCTCAAATCGTCCAAAACAGGGTATTCTCCTCTGGAATAATCGATTATTTCGTGAAATAATCGATTAAATGCCTCTGATAATCGATTATTTGCTAGAAATAATCGATTAAAGCTGTCTGATATAGAGATAATTGATGTATTTTCTTTTGTTATTGTCTTGATGTTGTAATAGATGAATGATTATGAAATAAAATATGATGTTTCTTTCATGCTATGATTGAGGGGGAGCTTTCTCTAACTTATGCATATTTTGAGGGGGAGCTCTTATGATTGATGTTGCAGAGTTCTTTTTGATTATAATCAAAATAGGGGGAGAAAAATTTAAAGCCTATGATTCAATTTTAAAATTTTATCTGGTATGTTTAATGTGTTTGTTAGTATGACAGATAAAACAGGTTATTACAAAGGGCTTTAAAAGAAAATTTTGATCATCATCAAAAAGGGGGAGATTGTTGACAATTCAAGGACTTGATGTTGCACTTGATGAATATGAAGAATGGATTTTGATGATGATCCAAGAACTAAAGACTTAGAATATTGAAGATTGAAGATTGGTGATAATTGTATTGTAATAACTCTGTTTTATTTAAGATTGAGTCTGTATTTTTAGAGTCTAAGATAGTCGGTACATAGTCTGTAACTTAGAAGCTTCAAAAAGCTCAAATTTATCATTTAGGCTCGGCTTTAATCGATTATATAGGTAAATAATCGATTAAAACAGTGAGAAAACACTTTCTATACAAACTCACTTGTTTTAATCGATTAAAACAACAAAATAATCGATTGTTTTGTACTTGATCCGTACAGATAATCGATTATTTCACTAAATAATCGATTAATCCGAAGAGGTTTGGGTTCTAACGTATTTGGCTCTCGTTTTAATCGATTATCACTCCAAATAATCGATTATTTCAGTCTGTTTTTCATTTTAAATTTCAAATTAACCCTATTTTCGAAAACCCAATTACCAAGAACCCTAGTTTCGAAATCCCCAATTCCTAAACCCTAATTTCCCTACTTAAACTCTGCTTTGGCACTCAGAAAAGAAGAACAACTCTTTCCATACAAAAGTTAAGTGCTGTGAGTGCCAGAGAACTGTTTGTTGCAAGGAAAGGGGGCTTTTGGAACCTGGTGTGAGGCTAGAAGCGATAAGAATCACTAAGTGGAGTTCTTAGTGGATTGTGTGCTGTGCCGTCTCTAGGGAAAGCTGTTCTTCATCTCTTGTGGATTTCAAGAGAGGTGTTTTCTGATCTTTATCTGTTCATTTGTAATCTGTTTGTAACAATTTGTTCTTAGTGACAGCATTACATGAGATTAGACTGCTTCCTAGGAGATGACAAGTGCCACTGGTGCTTTTTCTGTCAAGATTACACCCTGCAAAATCTGAGTCAGAGTATCCAATTAAATTTAGTTTGGACTCACCAGAATACCACAACCCAACATTTAAAGTTCCTTTGAGATATTTGAGGATCCTTTTTGCAGCAGTAAGATGAGATTCTTTAAGTGCAGATTGAAACTTGGCACACATACAAACACTAAACATAATGTCAGGTCTACTTGCTGTGAGATATAATAAAGAACCAATAAGCCCTCTATATTTAGTTTGATCTACTGATTTTCCTTTTTCATCAGCATCAAGATAGCAATTGGTGGACATTGGTGTTGATGCCTCTTTGCAATGCTGCATCTCAAATTTCTTTAAAAGCTCTATGCAGTATTTAGATTGATGAAGAAAACTTCCTCCTTGAAGTTGTTTAACTTGTAATCCAAGAAAGTAATTGAGTTCCCCCATCATAGACATCTCAAATTCCCCCTACATATCTTTGATAAATTCTTTACACAAAGACTCATTAGTGGCTCCAAATATGATGTCATCAACATATACTTGAACTAGAATAATATCATTATTTAATTTCTTCAGAAATAAATTTTTATCAACCAATCCTCTTTGATAGCCCTTTGATAGCCCTCAGAAATAATTAATCGATTAAAACAGTGAGAAAAACCATTTTCTGTATCTGCTCACTGGTTTAATTGATTAACACCCCTGTTAATCGATTAATAGGCCTGTTAATCGATTAACAGGTCTTTTAATCGATTAAAACAGAGAGTTTTGGGGTTCTGTTGATTTTGGCTCTGTAATAATCGATTAACACTTCATTTAATCGATTATTTCAATCAGATTTTGATTTTTAACTTCAAATCAACCCTATTTTCGAAAACCCTATTTCCAAGAACCCTAGTTTCGAAATTCCCAATTCCTAAACCCTAATTTCTCTACTTAAGCTTCTCTATGGCACTCAGAAAATAAGAACAACCTTTTTCATACAAAAGTTAAGTGTTGTGAGTGCCAGAGAACTGTTTGTTGCAAGAAAAAGGGGCTTTTGGAACCTGGTGTGGGCTAGAAGCGATAAGAATCACTAAGTGGAGTTCTTAGTGGATTGTGTGTTGTGCCGTCTCTAGGGAAAGTTGTTCTTCATCTCTTGTGGATTTCAAGAGAGGTGTTTTCTTTACTTTATCTTTTCCATTGTAATTTGTTTGTAACAAACATTGATTATAGTGACAGCGTTAATCCTCTGTTTGAGTGATTAGCAACTGGACGTAGGGTCTTTTGATCGGAACCAGTATAAATCTCCTATGTAAGATTCTATCTCTTCTCTATTTACATTTACACAGTTTTTAATCGGTAAAATTTGGGGAAAATTTTGAAAACCTAATTTTTGTTAAGAAACCAATTCACCCCCCCCCTCTTGGTTTTTGTCCGACCACGCGAACATTCTGCTGCGCGATTCTAACAAAAACATACACTGAAACTGTTTTAATTGATATATCTTCGAATTAATCGATTGTTTTCATTAAAGGAGTTTTTGAAAACCTTTTGCCAGTATTTTAACTGATGTAGAATCGAATTAATCGATTAAAATGACTTAAGATGTTTTGAAAAGTGTGCTGGCAGTATTTTAATCGATACAAACTCGAAATAATCGATTAAAACTACTTGAAGTATTTGGAAATATGTTTTGTCAGTATTTTAATCGATGTAAATGCGAATTAATCAATTAAAACCACTTGAAAGTTTTTGAAAGAAGTTCTATCCGGATTTTAATAGATGTGTTATCAGTTATAATGACTTAGAAAGTTTTATGAAATTATTTGGCAGGATTTTAATTGATTAAAATGCGAATTAATCGATTAAAACAACTAAGAGATTTTTTCCAAAGTGTTTTAATCGATAAAAACAGATTGTTATCAGTTAAAATCACTTAGAAAGTTTTATGAAAACATTTGGCAGTGTTTTAATCAATTGAAACGATGTCGCATCTGTTAAAACAAATCAGGAAAATGATCAAGAACATTTTAACAGATAAAAAGAAGTTTTAACAGATTAATTTAAGACTTTTAATAGATTAAAAGATTGTTTTAACGGATTAATTAAACCATCAGTTTGAACAATCTTCTATATAAACAGGATTGCTTGAGTCTTTTAAAACATACCTTTGAGCAATCAATCAAGCAATCATAAGACCTACATTCAAGAATGAATCACGCAAGTTTTATGAAGTTTTTAAAATTTCTTTCTTGAGGCATTTTCTGCATTTCTTTTGTGAAGAAACTCATTCTGCAATGCAGCATAATCCGGGTTTGAATGCTCTAATTTCTTTCCTTTGTTCTTTTATATTTCATTATTATATTGTGGGTGTCTGGAAGTGTGGGCACTGGTTTTTGTGGCTGGAATTTGGCTGCAGGGTAGTCCAAGAACTGGAAGTTGGTTCTTGGTGAAGGTTTAGGTGCAAGGACTGGAATTTTGGTTCTTGTGGTAGATTGGGTGTGTGATTGGAGTTGTAATCTGTAAAACATTCAATCTAGTGGAACTCAGCTGGAATTTGAATATGAATTGGATGTAGCCCTGGGATTGGGTGAACCAGTATAAATCTTGGTTGTATCTCTCTAAACCTTTCTCTCTTTAATTTTGCTGCTGCCTTTATTTTGATTGTTTGTTTTGTTTGATTCAAGAATTGGTTAGAACTCTTAATCTTTGAAATAGATAATCTGTAATTTGAGAAAATCTTTCAAAGATCAATTCACCCCCCCTCTTGATCTCAGCCTCCTTTTCTAACAACAAGGATATGTAACCTATGGGGACAACAACAAAGGAATAATCTGAAAGTGAGGAAGATCTTACTGAATCATTTAAACGAAGATCTTGTTAATTTGATGAAGTCAAAGGCTATTATGTTGCAGTCAAAGGTCACTTAGATAAAAGGGTAGAGTAATTAGTGAGTCTGCATCTTTACTTAGGTATAATTATTCTTATCTCTCTGCTACATGAGGTTTCTTCATTTAAAAGATTTTGCAAATGCCTCTAAAACGTGTTTAAACTATTAAAAATAAAGTATTTTATTAAATGGTTTTTAATTAAGCTGTTTTAACCGATATTATATGAGTTTTTACAGTTAAAATGTTCTTAACACTTTTGTAACATGTTTTTAACGAGATATATTTTTGAAATAATCGATTATTTTCATTAAAAGAGTTGTTGGAAACCTTCTGCCAGTATTTTAACTGATGTACAATTGATATAATCGATTAAAATGACTTAAGTTGTTTTGAAAAGTATTATGGCAGAATTTTAATCGATACAAACTCGAAATAACCAATTAAAATAACTTGAAGTATTTTGAAAGATGTTCTGTCAGTATTTTAATTGACACAAATGGAAAATAATCGATTAAAACAACTAAGAGATTTTTCCAGAATGTTTTAATCGATTAAAACAAGTATGTTATCAGTTAAAATAACTTAGAAAGTTTTATGAAATCTTTTGGCAAAATTCTAATCGATTAAAATGCGTTTCAATCGATTAAAATAACTAAGAGGATTTTTTCCAAAGTATTTTAATCGATTAAAACAAATTGTTATCAGTTAAAATCACTTAGAAAGTTTATATGAACACATTTTGCAGTATTTTAATCGATCAAAAGGCGAAACAATTGATTAAAACAATTTGAAGGAGTTTTTACAAAATGTTTTAATTGATATAAACGTTGTTGTATCAGTTAAAACAAATTTGGAAAATGATCAAGAACATTTTAACAGATTAAAAGAAGTTTTAACAGATTAATTCAAGACTTTTAACAGATTAAAAGATTTTTTTAACATATTGATTAAACCAGCAGTTTGAAAAATCCTCTATATAAAAAGGATTGCTTGAGTCTTTTAAAATACATATTTTAGCAATCAATCAAGCAATTATAAGTGCTACTTTCAAGAGAGATTCGTGCAAGTTTTGTGAAGTTTTTCGTAGCTCTTTCTTGAGGCAAATTTTGCATTCTTTTTGTGAAGAAACTCATTTTGCTGAGCTGCATAAACCTGGTTTGAGCATTCTAGTTTCTTCTCTTTGTTTCTTTACTTTTCTTTACTGTATTGTGGGTGCCTGGAATTGTGGGCACTGGTTTCTGTGGCTGGAATTTGGCTGCAGGGTTGGTCAAGAACTGGAAGTTGGTTCTTGGTGAAGGTTTAGGTGCAAGGACTGGAATTTTGGTTCTTGTGGTAGATTGGGTGTGTGATTGGAATTGTAATCTGTAAAACATTCAATCTAGTGGAACCCAGCTGGAATTTGGGTGGAAACTGAACGTAGCCCTGGGATTGGGTGAACCAGTATAAATCTTGGTTGTATCTTTCTAAACATTTCTCTCTTTAATTCTGCCACTACCTTTACTTTGATTGTTTGCTTTGTTTGATTCAAGAATTAGTCAGAACTCTTAATATTTGAAATAGATAATCTGTAATTTGTGAAAATCTTTCAAAGATCAATTCACCCCCCCTCTTGATCTTTGCCTCCTTTTCTTACAATTGGTATCAAGAGCAAGGGTCTTGAAAAATACTCAAGACTTTCGGTCCAAATCTTTCATGGCTGAAAACAAATTACCTTTTTTTGAGGGAGCTTCTATTAATAGACCTCCACTATTTTGTGGTACAGATTATCCATTTTGGAAGATTAGGATGAAGATCTTTATTGAATCCATTGATAGGAATGTTTGGGATGTAATTGTTAATGGTCCATTAATTACAGAAAAAGAATGGTCTAGTCTAAGTGATGAAGAAAAGAAAAAAGTTCAAAGTGATTGTACTGCTAAAAATATAATTACTTCTGCACTAAACATGGATGAGTTTTTCAGGGTCTCTCAATGCAAAGAGAGCCAGAAAGCATACTCTCATAAGAGAATATGAGTTGTTTAAAATGCAAACTGGAGAAAGTATTGCAGATGTGCAGAAGCGCTTCACTCACATCATCAATCATCTAATGGGCTTAGGTAAAACTTTTGATAAAGAGGAATTAAATATAAAAGTTTTAAAATGTCTTGACAGGTCATGGCAGCCTAACGTCATAGCAATTTCAGAGTCGAAAGACTTATCCGTCATGATAACAGGCTCCTTATTTGGCAAACTTAGAGAACATGAAATGGAAATTAACAGATTCAATGAGCAAGAGATCTCTGAAAAGAAAGGTAGAAGCATAACACTCAATGTTGAAGAAAAAGATCAAGAATCAGAGGAGGAAAGTGAAAATCTTGGACTGCTTGTCAGAAAGTTCAACAAGTTTCTCAAGAAAAAGATTCAAGAAAAAGAAAAACACAAAAAGGTATGAAAAGGAATCTGATTCTTTTAACTATAAATGCTATGGCTATGGTAAGCAGGGTCATGTAAGAATGGAGTGCCCAGAAAAGAACAAATACAATGATAAGAAAGAAGAAAAGATCAAAAGAAGAGCATATGTAGCTTGGGATGACAATGATACTTCATCAACAGAAAATTCTGATAATGAAGAAGCTAACTTGTGTCTAATGGCTAATCATAACTATCAAACCAGCAGTGTAAGTTCTAACTCTTCTTCTAATTTGGTGAATTATGATTCATTACAAGAGGCATTTAATGAAATGCATGAAGAAACCAAGAAACTTCAAAAAGAAAATGATAGTCTAAAAGGCATGAATAATTGGTTAATAAATATAGTTGATTCTCTTGAAAATAAAATTCTTGAAGATGAAACTGATCTTGATTTCTTAAAATTAATCCATGATAATTCTGATTGTGTATGTAATAAACCATGTAATAATTGTCCAGACTTACAAAAGAAGATTGATTTTTTGTCACAAACTGTTTCTAAGTTTACACAAGGTCAAGCTAATCTTGATGTTCTTCTTGGGTCACAAAAACTTATTTTTGACAAATCTGGCATTGGATTTACATCTAGCAAGAAAATCTGAAAAATAGTTGTAAATAGGAAATCATACTCATCATCTGTTATTAAATGCTTTTACTGTATGAAAAGAGGTCATTCTGTGAAATTTTGTAGAATCAAGAAGTTTGCTATACCAAGAGGTAGAATGAAGTGGATTCCCAAGAATTCATTTCAAATAACCTGATTGGACCCAATGATTATAAAAAGGGTACCAGATTAATGTTAAATTTGTTTTACAGGAACAAAATCTGGAAGTTCTGTGGTACCCTATAAGCAAAATTCGATTCTGGATTCATGGGCTGTGTATTTTAATTGATATAAAATTGTTTTAATCGATTAATTTCACTTATAGAAAAGATCAGAAAAGTTGTCTGTACAATTTTAATCGATTAAAACATGAATTAATCGATTAAAATTCTGTCAGGTTTTTAGTATAGTTCTTTTAATCGATTAAAAAGAATTCATATCAGTTAAAATCATTAAAAAGTAAATTTTAATTGATTCTTCTTTGTTTTAATCAATTAAAATTTTGTTGTCATATCATTAATCTTTCAGTACAAAAAAATAATCGATTCTTTTATGTTTTTAATCGATTATATCACTGTTGTAGTTTCAAACCTAATATTAAAGATCAAATTAATAGGTTAATTTGTTGATTAATCAATTAATTCATTCCTGAAAATTATTTTAACTACAGATCAATTGAAAATTGCTCTGCTAATCAAGGTCAAATTTCCAAGTTTTTGTGTTAATCAAAATCTGCATAATGCATTTACTTATCCTTTGACCAAGTCAAATACTTATCTAAGAACACTTTAGCTGATGTACCCACTATCTAGAAGCCTGCGCTTCTGCCTTCAGTCAAGGGGACATGTTCAATTAAAGCTATTTCTTTGCAGGTTCTATCAAATTGGACTTCAATTTACAAAATTTGAAATCTGAAACTCATTATTCTGCACACTTGAGTCTATCAGTATCATTCTTCATTCTCTGATTCATAATTTCTTCACTCTTCTCTCCCGCACTCACATACCTCTCTAATCTGCACAACAAGATGCTTAGGAGATCAAAATTAAGGAAGAAACATAAAGGAGAATCTTCCTCTGCTGCCAATCCTGGTGGTCATTTGGAAGCATGGTTTGATGGAGATATTGGAAGAATGAACACTTTCATTGCTGAGTTCAGTCAGAAGCAGATTGTTATTCCCAAGTTTATCAAATTCAAATGGCTTGATGAAGAAGGATTTACAGCTCTGAGAAGAAAGCTGAAAAGTCAGAAACTAAGGACCTTCATGGAGTTTACTGGGAATATTCAACCTGATTTGGTTCGGGTCTTTTATTCCAATCTAACTGTGAATGGGTCTATAATCAGATCTTAGGTGAAAGGAGTTAATATGGAAATCACTCCTTCTGTTTGGGAACAAGTTGCTGGCCTCAGGGATAGTGGTGTCAAAATATCCAGAGGAAACATTTCTGAAATACCGGACTTCAACAAAATTCAATTTTTCAGGTCATGTCTCAAAGACCCAAATGATTCGGTAAGGATTTTAAATGCTGAAAAACTATTGCTTGAACATAGAATGTTGGCTTTCATTGTTGCATGGATGCTTACTCCAAGGGGGAGTAATCATGCTATACTTAATGAGGGTGACCTTGCTCTCATGTACTGCATTTCAAATAATATTCGGGTCAACTGGGTTTATGTAATCAAGGATCACATGTCTAAATCAAAAAGGTTAGCCGATTACAAACTACCGTATACCATGTTGATTAACAATTTATTTAGATATTTTGAAGTTGATCTTACAGGAGAAAGTGTGGAGACTCCTAAAGCTTCAAATGAAATTGATGACTCCACTCTAAGGAAAATGGGGTATATCAAAATTGATGATGAATGGATATCAAAAGTTGATGATGGTATGTCTGAAGATGAGGATGAAGATTAAGAAGAAGCTGAACAAATTCCTTCTCCTCCAGCTGCTGAAGTTCCCAAGTCCACTAGTGGGGAGGCTTCATATGAGAATATGGAGATAATACCCTACATGGAACAGCCTGATCGTGGGACTCCTCTTTCACAATTTGAAAGGTCTATGCTTTCTCAAATGGCCATAATGTAAGAAAACCAAAGGAAGCATATGCAAATGACCTATCAACACTTCCAGCAGACCAACACACAGTTCACAAATCTGGGAAATCAGATCGCTGATATCTATACCAAACTGGAAGATATGCAGCTCAATCAAGGAAATTGGGATGATTGAGTCTTGTCAACAAGGGTCCCTTTCTATCATAATCCTTTTTATTTCCTTATGTCTTGTTTTTTTAACTTCTATTTTTATTTTGGACTGTAATATTAACCAATTTTAAACCAGAAACAATCTTTTCACTTTTCCTAATATGATGTTGTTTTTTTATTTGAGTTAAGAGAGCTTAGATAGAATCAAAATCACATATCTGATAATTTTAGCTAATATAAAATCGATTTAATCGATTAATTCAATTAAAAGAAACATTTACATAGGAAATTTGTAACATTATAATCGATTAATTCGTATATTAATCGATTAAAAGTTGTAAATTGTGAATTTGTATCAACTAAAATTAGGTTATATCAGTTAAATCACCTAGATAAGATGCTATTCTGTTTTTGCTAAATCTTACTCAATCTAGTGGACATTATTTTAAAACATCTTCCTAATAATTGGTTTTACAAAATTTGAAATGAATTAGAAATCCTAGATATCTTAAACTTCATTTAATTTACAAATCTGGTTATTTTAATTGATAAAAACAAGCTTTAATCGATTAAAAACACTTATACAAATTTTTTCATATGGTTTCAATCGATTAAATGTCGATTTAATCGATTAAATCAACTTAAGTTTTTAGATTTCAACTTTCATCACTGTTTTAATCAATTTAAACATTATTTGTATCAATTAAAATCAGTTACAAGAACATTTTAATCGATTATGCCCTGTTTTTAATCGATTATTACTTTGGAAAGACAAATTAAAGGCTTTAGTTAATGGTTGTTCTTGTAATATGCTACTAAGGCATGGTTCCCTTATCTTTACACGTGTCTATTGTATTCATTACAAATGTGTTAATGAAGATAAGTTTGAATCAACTTTGATTGGTCTTTAAATGAGTAATATATCTAGATAATTTTTTTTATAATACTGGTTTCAAAAACAAATTTTGTTACATGCTATGCGTTGTGTTTGTTTTGCTCCTCTCTTCCCTATTTTTGATGAAGTCAAAAGGGGGAGAAATGATTGCTTTTGATAATGACTTTTTTACTCACTATTTTAGGGGGAGTAGTAATATAGGGGGAGAAATGGGAAAAATGATTAATTTTTGAATACTCACTAATCTATATACTCAAGTGACTTCTTCTGCAGAAATATTATTCAAAGAGGTGTTTGTCTTCATCAATTAGGGGGAGACTGAAAGTGATGAAGATCTTATTGAATCATTTAAACGAAGATCTTGTTGATTTGATGAAGTCAAAGGCTATTTTGTTGCAGTCAAAGGTCACTTAGATAAAAGGGTAGAGTGATTAGTGAGTCTGCATCTTTACTTAGGTATAATCATTCTTATCTCTCTGCTGCATGAGGTTTCTTCATTTAAAAGATTTTTCAAATGCCTCTAAAACATGTTTAAACTATTAAAAACAAAGTATTTTGTTAAATGGTTTTTAAGTAACTGTTTTAACTGATATTATATGAGATTTATCAGTTAAAATGTTCTTAACACTTTTGTAACAGGTTTTTAACTGATATGTTTTCGAAATAATTGATTGTTTTCATTAAAAGAGTTTTTGGAAACCTTACACGAGTATTTTAACCGATGTAGAATTGATATAATCGATTAAAATAACTTAAGTTGTTTTGAAAAGTGTTCTGGCAGAATTTTAATAGATACAAACTCGAAATAATCAATTAAAATAACTTGAAGTATTTTGAAAGATGTTCTGTCAGTATTTTAATCGATACAAATGCAAAATAATCGATTAAAACAACTAAGAGATTTTTCCGAATGTTTTAATCGATTAAAACAAGTATGTTATCAGTTAAAATAACTTAGAAACTTTTATGAAATCTTTTGGCAGAATTCTAATCGATTAAAATGCGTGTCAATCGATTAAAATAACTAAGAGGATTTTTTTCAAAGTATTTTAATCGATTAAAATAGATTGTTATCAGTTAAAATCACTTAGAAAGTTTATATGAAAACATTTTGCAGTATTTTAATCGATCAAAAGGCGAAACAATCGATTAAAACAATTTGAAGGATTTTTTACAAAATGTTTTAATTGATAGAAACATTGTCGTATCAGTTAAAACAAATCTGGAAAATGATCAAGAACATTTTAACAGATTAAAAGAAGTTTTAACAAATTAATTCAAGACTTTTAACAGATTAAAAGATTGTTTTAACATATTGATTAAACCAACAGTTTGAAAATTCCTCTATATAAAAAGGATTGCTTGAGTATTTTAAAATACACCTTTTAGCAATCAATCAAGCAATCATAAGTGCTACTTTCAAGAGAGATTCGTGCAAGTTTTGTGAAGTTTTTCGTAGCTCTTTCTTGAGGCAAATTTTGCATTCTTTTTGTGAAGAAACTCATTCTGCAGAGCTGCATAAACCTGGTTTGAGCATTCTAGTTTCTTCTCTTTGTTTCTTTACTTTTCTTTACTGTATTGTGGGTGCTTGGAATTGTGGACACTGGTTTCTGTGGCTGGAATTTGACTGCAGGGTTGGTCAAGAACTGGAAGTTGGTTCTTGGTCAAGCTTTAGGTGCAAGGACTGGAATTTTGGTTCTTGTGGTAGATTGGGTGTGTGATTGGAATTGTAAACTGTAAAACATTCAATCCAGTGGAACCCAACTGGAATTTGGCTAGAAACTGGACGTAGCCTGATTGGGTGAACCAGTATAAATCTTGGTTGTATCTTTCTAAACCTTTCTCTCTTTAATTCTGCCACTGCCTTTACTTTGATTGTTTGCTTTGTTCGATTCAAGAATTGGTCAGGACTCTTAATCTTTATAATCTGTAATTTGCGAAAATCTTTCAAAGATCAATTCACCCCCCTCTTGATCTCAGCCTCCTTTTCTAACAGAATCCTTGAAACCGGAAACATTGGTGGTGCAAATACTTTGAAGATAAAGGATGTGCTTCTTGTTGATGGTCTAAAACATAATCTCCTAAGTATAAGTCAACTTTGTGATAAATGATTTAAGGTAATTTTTGAAAGTAAATTTTGCACCATTCTTTTAAAGGATTCTGAACATATAGAATTAAAATGCATTAGGCATAATAATATCTATTTGATTGACTTGGATTGTGTATCTAATACTAATATAACATGCTTAGTTGCTAAGGAAGAAAATCCATGGTTATGGCATAAGAGAGCGACTCATATAAACATGCATCAATTAAACAAACTAATATCAAAGGACTTAGTTGTTGGTTTGCCTAAGCTAAAATTTGAAAAAGATAGATTATGTGATGCATGTCAAAAAGGTAAACAAGTGAAATCATCATTTAAATCTAAGAATGTTATTTCCACATCAAAACCTTTAGAACTTTTACACTTAGATTTGTTTGGTCCATCTAGGATAAAAAGTTTTGGTGGAAATCACTATGCTCTTGTAATTGTTGATCATTTTTCTAGATTTACTTGGACATTTTTCTTAACATTAAAAAGTGAAGATTTTAAGGTCTTTAGAAAGTTTGACAAGAAAATTCAAAATGAGAAAGACTTAAGAATTAAAGTGTTAAGGAGTGACCATGGTGTAGAATTTCAAAATGAATCCTTTGAAAATTACTGTGAAGAAAATGGAATTTTGCATAATTTTTCTGCACATAGAACTCCCCAACAAAATGGTGTAGTAGAAAGGAAAAATAGGTCACTAGAGGAACTTGCTAGAACAATGTTAAATGAATCAAATGTTCCTAAATATTTTTGGGCTGATGCTGTAAGTACTGCATGTTATGTATTGAATAGGATGCTTATTAGGCCAATCATGAAATTAACTCCTTATGAATTGTTAAATGGTAGGAAGCCTAATGTTTCTCATTTAAAAATATTTGGATGTAAATGCTTTGTTTTAAATAATGGAAAAGATAACTTAGGAAAATTTGACTCAAAAGCTGATGAGGCCATTTTCTTAGGTTATTCACTAACTAGCAAAGCATATAGAGTATTCACTAGAAGAACTTTAAATATTGAAGAATCTGTACATGTTACCTTTGATGAAATTGTAGACATTGAGGGAAATCCTCTTGAGTCAAATAAAGAATTTGCAGGTGATGATGAGTACATAAGAGAAGCTCTAGAAGAAATGTACTTAAATGAGAATGAGCCATCTCGACCAACTGAATTGGCAAAAGAGTGGCAACCACCAAGAGTACTTTCAATGGACAATATAATTGGTGATATTTCAAAAGGGGTAAGAACTAGAAATATGACAAATTTCTGTATGTCTGTAGCTTTTATTTCACAAATTGAACCCAAAAGTGTTGAGGAAGCACTCAAAGATGACTAATGGTGCATAGCAATGCAAGAAGAACTTAAGCAATTTGAAAGAAATCAAGTCTGGGAATGAATTCCAAGAGAAGAATCTCATCAAGTTATTGGAACAAAATGGGTATATAGAAACAAACTTGATGAAGATGGAAATATAACAAAGAACAAAGTCAGACTTGTTGCCAAAGGTTACTGTCAAGAGGAAGGTATTGATTATGATGAAACCTATGCTCCTGTTGCCAAGTTAGAGGCTATACGCCTACTTGCTTATGCCTCATTGATGAAATTTAAACTTTATCAAATGGATGTTAAAAGTGCATTTTTAAATGGGTTTATCAAATAGGAAGTACATGTGGAACAACCCCCAGGATTTGAAGATTTTAAATATCCCAATCACATTTTTAATTGAAGAAAGCTTTATATGGTTTGAAACAAGCTCCAAGGTCTTGGTATGAAAGATTAAATAGTTTTATAATTTAAAATGATTTTTCTAGAGGAAAAATTAATTCCATCCTATTTATTAAGAAAGTAAAAGAACATATTCTGTTAATTCAAGTATATGTTGATGATATTATTTTTGGATCAACTGATAATTCCTTGTGTGAAGGATTTGCTAAGATAATGCAGGGTGAATTTGAAATGTCAATGATGGGAGAATTAACATTCTTTCTTGGACTTCAAATTAAGCAACTTAAAGATGACACCTTTGTGTCTCAAACCAAATACTACAAAGAGATTCTCAAGAAATTTGGAATGGACACTTCAAAGGAAGCTAACACACCCATGGGAACATCATGCTATATGGATAAAGATGAATCAGGTTTGGAAATTAATCAATCAATGTATAGAGGTATGATAGGTTTTCTATTATACTTAACTGCAAGTAGACCTGATATTATGCATTATGTTTGTGTGTGTGCAAGATTTCAAGCATGTCCAAAAGAATCTCATTTAATTGCAGTAAAACAAATTTTAAAATATTTAAAAGGAACTACAGGATTTGGATTATGGTATCCATCTGAAGCTTCTCCTAGTTTAATAGGTTATTCTGATGCTGATTATGGCAGATGTAAAATAGATAGAAGGAGTACTAGTGGAACGTGTCATCTGTTAGGATCATCCTTAATATCTTGGCATTCTAAGAAACAAGCATGTGTTGCTTTATCCAGAACTGAAGTTGAATACTTGCAGCTGGTAATTGTTGTGCTCAAATCTTATGGATGAAGCAACAATTAGAAGATTTTAGTATTTTTCTAAGTGATATTCTCTTAATGTGTGATAATACAAGTGCTATTAATCTCACAAAAAATCCATTCATGCATTCTAGAACCAAACACATTAAGATTAGACATCATTTTTTAAGAGATCATATATCTAAAGGAAATTGTAAAATTCAGTATATAGACACAAAACATCAGTTAGCAGATATATTTACCAAATCTCTTCCAAAGGATAGATTCTATGAACTAAGAAGAGACTTAGGAATATTAGAAATAGTCTAAACTCTGCTTAACTGACCAATCTTTGCCTTTTGTACTGGAATAATCGATTATATAGGGCAATAATCGATTATCTCGTGTCTAATACATAATAAAATTGTTAATCTCTCTGGAATAATCGATTATCTTGGGTAATAATTGATTATTGAAGCTTAATTGAGTGGTTCATGAAAAATCTTTATGTAATAATCGATTATTTGGGGTAATAATTGATTATTTGTACTAAATTGACCAAAATAAGTAATTTATCTCTAGAATAATCGATTATTTTAAGTAATAATCGATTATCAATGTATTTTCTGGGCAGGGATGAAGAAATTGCTTAAATTTTGTAATAGTGATAAGAGTGAAGAGTTCTAATCTCTTCAAATATTTCTTGTTTGTTTGTACTACATTGATTTAATGAATAAAACTTTATTTTTGTATTGATTGAGGGGGAGCTGTTTTTCTATCTTATGCACTTATTGAGGGGGAGTTTTCACTTTTTATTATAATCAAAATAGGGGGAGAAATTATTTAAAGCCTCTTATGTTTAATAATTTTAATGTTGTCCGGTATGTTTAATAGTTTTGTTAGCTCTTATAGATAAAACAGGTTATTACAAAGGGCTTTAAAGAAAATTTTGATCATCATCAAAAAGGGGGAGATTGTTAAACATACAAGGATATGAAGCTTGAATATTTTGATGATGATTCAAAGAGAAAGGACTTAGAGATTTGAAGACTTGTAATCATGTGTATTCACTTGTAATAACTCTGTTTTATGTTTTTTGAGTCTGTAAAATTAGAGTCCAAGATAGCTAGCACATAGTCCATCCTCTAAAACCTCTAAAAGCTCATTTTTATCAAAAATACACTATGATAATTGATTATCACTCAGGATAATCGATTATCACAGACTCAAAATTGTTTTTGTGAAAAACTTACTGTGATAATCGATTATTACTCAGGATAATCGATTATCCCAACCAAATAATCGATTATTCACCTAGATAATCGATTATCCTGGTCCTGTTTTGCTCCTCTACGAAAATGGTTCTGGAATAATCGATTATCACTCAAGATAATTGATTATTTACGTCTGTTATGAGTTTTGAAATTCAAATATGGACCAATTTACGAAAACCCTATTCCCAATTCTTATGTTTTCGAAAATCATCATTTCTCCCATACCCTATTCTCTCTACTTAAGGTTCTCTAAGACTCTCTGCAAATTAACAAACCATTTTCATACAAAAGTTAAGAGTTGTGACTGCGAGAACTTTCTGTAGGGAAGAAAAAGGGGCTTTTGAAAACCTAGTGTGGGCTAGAAGCGATAAGAATCACTAAGTGGGTTTCTTGGTGGATTGTGTGTTGTGCCGTCTCTAGGAAAAGTTGTTGTTCATCCTTTGTGGATTCAAAGGAGGTGTTCATCTCTTGTGTGACTCAAGAGAGGTGTTTTCTATTCCTTATCTTTTCAATTTGTAATCTATTGTAAAACTGTGATTATAGTGACAACGTTAATCCACTTTTTGAATGATTAGCAACTGGACGTAGGGTCTTTTGATCCAAACCAGTATAAATCAACTTTGTAATCTTCTTTCCCTTATCTATTTACTTTACAAAGCATTTTTATCGGTGAAATTTGGGAAAAATTTTGAAACCCTAATTTTTGTTTAAGAAACCAATTCACCCCCCCCGTCTTGGTTTTTGTCCGTAAACTCAAACATTCCGCGGCGCGATTCTAATAGCCCTAACAAAAGGTCTATGGTTCTTAGAGAGGGAGAATATATAAGTGAATCTGAGGTTGAAGAGGAGGAGGAGGAGATTCTAAAGGGAGATTTATTGATGATTAGGCGATTACTTGATGGCCAATTGAAGCCTATAGAAGAAAGCTAAAGAAAAAACATTTTTCACACTAGATGTTTAATTAATGACAAGGTGTGCATGATGATCATAGATGGAGGTAGTTGCACCAATGTGGCTAGTGCTAGATTAGTGTCAAAGCTAAATTTACCTACTAAACCACATCCTAGGCCTTATAAACTTCAATGGCTTAGTAAGGATGGAGAGGTGGAAGTGAGGAAGCAAGTTGAAGTGAACATTTCCATTGGAAAATACAATGATAAGGTACTTTGTGATGTTGTTCCTATGGAAGCCAGTCACTTACTTTTGGGGAGACCGTGGCAATTTGATAAAAGAGTCTATCATAACGGGTTCACCAACAAGATCTATTTCATGCACCAAGACAAGAAGATTGTGCTCAAACCTTTGAGTTTACAAGAAGTGTGTGAGGATAAAAACAAAATGAGAGAAAAACTTCTTCAAGAGAAGATAGAAAAAGAAAGCGTTAGTGAAACACTTGAGAAGAAAAAGAGTGATCAAAAGAAGAGTGAAACAATTGAAGTGAGAAAGAGCTATTTAGCCACAAAAAGTGAGTATAATGTTAAATCTTCATTCAATTTGTCAGACTTATCTCTTTTTTATGTAGATGACAAATCCGATTTGAGGACAAATCCTTTTCAAGAGGGAGAGAATGATGTGGACATGACCTATGACAAGGGCTAGAGGAAGGGAAGCAAAGGAAGCTCTTCAACAAGTATTATTGGTTGACCAAATTGTGTTTTGGATTAATAAATTAATGGGCTTTAGTTTGGTTTTATTACAAGTTATAATAAGGGCCCAATTGGAAACTTAGTCATCAGTCTTTAGGAGACTAAGAGGGTGCATAACTGATTGACTTTTGGTTGCCACAATTTCAGTTATAATCAGTCATTAAGTAGTATCAATTCCTAGGTTAATGATCATTATTATCCTTTATTTGTTTCCATTAAGTAGTTTTCAATTCCTAGGTTAATGAATCATTATTAGCATTTATTTTCCTTTATTGAATCTTTGTAATTCTGATGGCAAAGCTTCTATATAGGTTGAACCATATTTTTATCAAATATAACAAGTTGAATTTTATTTAAATATATTAGAGTTTAGCTTTTTTATCTTGGTGAGAGTGATTCTCCTAAATTCTTGAGTGATTCAAGAACACCTGGCTGTATCAAAGGACTTTCACATCCTTTGTGAGTTGTCTCCCTTGGGAAGAGTGATTCTTTCCTTCCACCTTATCACTAAATTCCTAAATTTCCTACAAGGTTCTAACCCTAAAGATCCTAAATCATCCCTTGTGCTATTGAGATTCATATCACAAACCGAAAAGGTGCCTTCAAGTTGTGATGGAAATTTTTCCAAATCTGTCACAAAACCAAATAGCCGCGAACCATTTCCGTCCCAAAAGACTTATTACAGCAAATTTCAGTCGCTACTCTCCTTTGTTAATTTTTTTCACGGATTTGTCTTGTTGTAATTTTTCTTTGTACTTTAAATTTTCTTGGGTGTCTTGGAAAAATGTCTCTAATACAATCCCATCTCCCACTTTAAACATTATAATATTACAAACTTTAGTCTTGTGAAAGTTTCCCAAGAGGCTCATTAAGTGTCACTTGGACTTTATTACAAACTTTTGTACTTTGTTTTAAACTTTTGCAATTAGAATGTAATTTTTTGTGGCAAAAATCTAGGTGAGTCTGTAACTAGTATTTGACCTTCCTTTGGTCTTAGGGGTCCGATAGACACTTGAAAACTTATTTTGTGAAAACCTTTTTCACTTCATTTTTGTAAAAACAATTTCTCAAATCTTTGTGAAAAACTTTCTTAAACAAAATGAGTGACCATTCTCATGCATAATCAAGTCATTCTAGTGTGGGTGGCAGTTACCGTAGATCTAGGGAACATGCTTTGGTTAGGGATAAGCTTATGTTATTAGAAGAAAAAATTGAAAAAATAAAGATGAAGAAATAAGGGCTATGTTGGCCTAATTACAAGAAGATAAAAACAAAAATAAAAATAAAAGTGAGGGTTCTCGGAGAAAAAATGAATAACATGAGGAACCCCACTCCCATTTACAAAACTATAGTAGTCATCATAATGATGATTACTATCAACCATCTCCACCTAGGTGTCATAGACATAGGATGGAACCTCCTAGGGAACCTAAGGTCGATCTTCCTCCCTTTCACGGTAAGGATAATGTGGAAGAATATTTGGACTGGGAGAGGAAGGTCAAACAATTATTTAAGTGTCACAAAATACATGAGGAAAGAAGGGTGCCCATGAAAACCCTTAGCTTTCAAGGGCACACTATGTATTGGTGGACTTCCCTAGTATGAGATAGGAGAATACACAATGAGCCCCAAGTTAGGTATTGGAATAAACTCCGAATTGCCTTTAGGAAGAGACATGTACCCTCTTACTATGATAGGGAGTTGATGAACAAGCTCCAACAACTCTAACAAAAGAAAATATGACCATAGAGAAGTATAGGCAAAGGATGGAGTTATTAATGATGAGGGATGGGATATGGGAAGAACCACAAATCACTCTTGCTAGGTTCGAAAGTGGCCTTAACCTAGAAATATGGGAGTAAGTGGAGTTATTACCCTATCAAGATCTTAATAAATTAGTACAATTGTGCGTTAAGGTAGAACAACAAATAAAAAAGTAACTTCTTATAGAAGAGAATACCCTAACTCTAGGAATGAACTTAAGAGGGAGGGTTCCACCTCCAAACCCAAATTTAAAAGGCCACTTGATAGAAAAATAGAAAAATAAAAATAAAAAGATAATTATAGAAAATATGAAAAGGAAAAACAAAAACCCAACTTCTCTAAAGAGAAGAGGACCAGGGATATACATTGTTATCGATGTCTTGGTCAAGGACATTATGCTTCTGAGTGTCCTAATAAGAAAATCATGTTAATGAAAGACTAAGAAATCGTAAGCCAGGATGAGGCCCAATCTTCACCTAGTGAAGAGGAATCCTCTAACTCTGAGGAGGAGGTGCTTCCTTGTGAAGGTGATTTATTAATGGTAAGGCGACTCCTGGAGAATCAACTCGTTGAATTAGAACAATCACAAAGAGAGAACCTATTCCACACCAGATGTAAAGTTTTTGAAAACACCTGCTCTTTAATTGTGGATAGTGGCTCTTGTTGGAATTGTTGTAGTTTGTTAGATATTGTTTAGATATTGTTAAGATATTATTAGATATTGTTAGATATTGTTAACCACAATATCAAACAATATCTTCTATTTATTTTGTTTACTTTCGGTTACTCTTTTAGTTGTACCTCTCTATATTATAAATAGATTACCCTATGTGTGGTTTATATACAAGGGAGATTAGTCTCAAACCTTATTTCCTCTATATTCAACATAGTATCTAGAGATTAAGGTTATTTTGAAATTTTTTCACCTTTGTCCACTGCTGAAGCCGCCACCGCCACTGTTGCCGATTAAACTGATCTTCCACATCAGAAAAGAGTTATCTTTGTTATTGGATATTATTTGGTAGTGTGAAAGTGCATGTCTAGGAAGGTTCTGACAAGGAAAGACTTGGTATTTAAGCATGTCCATTAGTGACCCACCTCTCTTTCTGGAAACTTACCTGATGTACAGGTTCACGCTGCTGTCACTGTCGCCGCCTCCATCGCCGTGGCCGGTGCAGTAGACGGAGCCGTCATCAGAGTTTCATTTTTGACCGGTGACATATGGTTTTGTTCGTCTCGGTAAGGTGACCACCATGCCGTTGAGATCACCACTATCAAAATTGGTTGTCCGTTATCTCCTACGACATTTAGTCTCGACGAACTTGTTTTGGTCTTCTCGTTTTGGATCTGTGCTTCGTAGGTTGATTGGATTACTTTGGATTTTTTTTAGGGTTTTGTTCTCCCGCCCTTTATGACTTCTTCCACTCATTCTACTACTTCCAATTCTGTTAATGATTCTTCTGCGTTGGCATCTCATTGTGCTGACCGGACTCGCCCTCGTAAACAGGGAAAATGGCGTCCTAAGTGTGAACATTGTGGCAAGCTAGGTCGCAAGATTAATAAGTGTTATGCATTACATGGTCATCCTCCTCGATCTGCTACAGTTATTTAGACTAATCTTTCCCTACCTTTCTCTGCTGGGAATCCTCCTTCTTCTGTTGCATCCAACACACCTGTTATGTTCAATAAATTTCTCAAATGGTATAAGGATCAACAATCTTCTAGTTCCACTATGTTTGTCGTACACACATATACATATTTTGCTGGTCTGACCCAATCCTCTTCTCCTAGTCCTTGGGTTTTTTATTCAGGAGCCACTGATCATATTACTAGTAACAAATCTTTGTTCTCCTCTTTATCCTCTCCTAATCCTTTACCTTCTGTTACACTGGCTGATGGCTCTAGAGTATCATCTCAAGGTGTTCGAACTGTTAAACTTTTCCCTTCATTGACCATTGATAATGTTCTTTATATCCCTGGGTCTCCTTTTAATCTGTTATCCATCAGTCGTCTAACTCGTTCTCTTGATTTTGTTGTTTCTTTTACCAACAATTTTGTTTGTTTACAGGACTAGAGTTCGAAACGGGTGATTGACACAGGATGTGAGTCTTATGGTCTTTATCATCTCCGTCCCTCTACACATATTGGTGCATTTATGGAGTCTCCCTCTCTTCTTCACGCTTAGTTAGGTCATCCAAGTCTTTCCAAGTTACAGAAACTTGTTCATACCTTGTCCAACTTGTCTAGTTTGGCGTGTGAGTCGTGTCAATTAGGCAAGCATAGTCGTACTTCCTTTCCTCGTAGTGTCACACGTGGTGCTTCGTCCCCTTTTGTCATGGTTCACTCTGACATTTGGGGACCTAGTCGCATTAAGTCTACTTTAGGTTTTCAATACTTTGTTACTTTTATTGATGATTATTCCATATGCACTTGGTTATTTTTGATGAAAAATCGTTCAGAATTATTTCATATCTTTCAAAAATTTTTCAATGAAATTCAAACTCAGTTCGGTGTTTCTATTAGAGTTTTGCACAGTGATAATGTTGTGAATATCTTTCTCATTCTTTTAAACAATTCTTGGCTTCTCACAGTATCTTGCATCAAACTTCTTGTGCTTATACACCTCAACAAAATGGTGTAGCTGAACGTAAAAATAGACATCTTATTGAAACAACTCGCACTCTTTTAATTCATGGCGAGGTTCCTCAACATTTTTGGGGTGATGCTCTTCTTACTGCATGTTATCTTGTTAATCGCATGCCTTCTTCGGTTTTAGATAATAAAATACCTCATTCCATTTTATTCCCTCATGAACCTCTTCATTCCTTACCTTTAAGAGTTTTTGGGTCTACATGTTTTGTTCATAATTTAAGTCCTAGTCTTGATAAGCTTTCTCCTATATCACATAAATGCGTTTTCTTAGGGTTTACAAAATCACAAAAAGGATATAAATGTTTTTCTCCTTCTCTTAACCATTATTTTGTGTATGTAGATGTCACCTTTGATGAGTTCTCTCTTTACTTTAAAATTCAATCTTCACCTCTGTCTCTGTCGCTGCCGTCAAAACGAGGGCGGTCGGAACGACGCGATGGTCTTTTCGACTTTCCATTTTTCGTGTTTTTTGTTGGTGGTTACAACGCCTTTAGATTGTCCGATAACCGGGCTGAATCTAAGGGCGAGGTTTTCGAAAAGGCACTCTTGGATTGTCCGATAATCGGGCTAATCCAAAAGCTAGTTTTGAAAGGTTCTGTGGAGTCGCCACCGATGTTTTTACCGGAAACATCGAAAAAGGGATTAAAAGGCGTTGGTTTTTGAAAAACCAACTTTGGTCATTAGAACCAGAGTTGGGTAAGGGAGTTAGTTACGTGTAAAGGAAGTATTAGTTCCTTTACGACGCCCCTTTCGGGTTCCCTATGATAGGCCAACTATTTAAAAATATTTAAATCGGAGAAAAATAACGCTTTTGCCCTTTTATTTGCGAAATTAAAATTATGACTACATGGCCCTAGCTTCTATTACATAATAAAGATTAAAGCAGTAAAGTAGAGAGAGAGTGTAGAAACCTCCAAGGCAAGCTTTTCTATTTAATTTGTTGATGACTTGGGTGCTTTTTGGCAGCCCTTCACTCTACACAGCTTCGTAAACCTCTCGAAACGCTCAACAATACTCTTAGAGACGCTCAGAAACTCCGGAAATGCTTCGGAGGGGTTCTAGAGAGAGAAATTCTAGAGAGAAGGAGGAGAAATTGTGTGGAAATGAGGGAATGGAGGCCCCTATTTATAGTTTTTCGCGCCTGACAGGTTGAGACCGTCGTCTCGTCTGACAGGGTCGAGACTGCCATCTCGTCAAACGAGACCGCCATCTCGCCATGCCAAAATGGCGAGACCGTCGTCTCGCCTTCGCAGGTGTCGAGACCGCCGTCTCGCCAAACGAGACGGCGGTCTCGCCATTCGCAGGTGGCGAGATGGCAGTCTCGATTTTGAGACAGTGGTCTCGTCCCCTAAAAGGCGAGAAACCTTATTTTTGTGCCAAAAATCCCTCCTATCCTAGAATGGGGCCTAATAGTCTCTCCTAGTGGCTTGTTAGGCTTCGTCCATCTTCGAATATGAAGTCTTTTACTCTTTATTTGGAGGTCGGGCAAGATTTGGGGTCTACAGCTGCCCCCCCTTTACCTGACTAGTCAGTTGTTGGCCTATTGTGCCAGACAGATTGACAGGAAGGTAAAGGAGTTGACCCACTTGCCCGGTCACCCTTCAGATGCTCCGTCTTGCGGCGGTTGATCTTCTGGGGAAAATGTTGTGTTGTGCACCTCTAGGATACTACTTCTGACGTAGCCGATCCCTTTGGTTAACATGTAGTAGAACCTCAGGATACTCCTTCTGACGGTAGCCGATCCTTCGGTTGATGGGTATAAACCCCCCATCAGGCTGGTAGTTGTAGTCCGTTGTGTGGGACTGGATGGGTATGAACCCCCCATCAGGCTAGTAGTTGCAGTCCGTTGCGTGGGACTGGATGGGTATGAAGCCCCCATCAGGGTGGTAGTGCGACTTACTGATCCGGCTCGAGCGCAGATCAGGCGCATGCGCAGGTTGATAGGTATTAACCCCCTATTAGGCTGGTACAGTCCACTGCGTAGGACTGGTGTTAGTGGCGGCTTACTGCTCGGGTGGCTCATGCGCCGGTCAGGCACTCCTTGGGGAGTGATTTCTGTGTTGGTAGATGCACTTGGACCTATTTGAATGGTATTCCGGGTAGTGCCGGGGATTTTATGTTTCATCCAGCTTTGTTGGTTGCTGGGGACTCTTTGTTTTGTTACTTTTGGAGGTGATCATCCGACTCTTGCTGGCTGGTTGGATGAGTCCTGTTTGTTGTTTGAATTTTACTTGGTAGCCGAAGTTTGATCAAGGTGGGCAGCTTGTCTTTAATCCAGCCTTTTTCTCGCGGTTTTATCTCTTTTTTCTCGCGATTTCGGATTTTGGGCTTTTCTTATTGAGCGTATGCCTTTTTTCTCTTTTAAGCTTTTTGTTACGCAGGCTTTTTCCCTTCTTTTTGGGGATCCACAGGGGATTATTAACTTCCATGGGGATCCGATTTTCCTGGGATGGAGTCCTGGCTCCTTGATTAATGTTGATGCGGGCTGATCTTATAAAGCTCTTATTCCACTAGGGGATGAGAATCACTTAAGGATTTTTATTCGGCCCTCTCTGCCATGGCCTTATTGGACATCCGCTGGGGGTGCACGGGTTTTCTTTTCTCTTCTCTTCTCTTCTTTCTCTTCTTTCTTTTTGTTGAGCCCTTGATGGTTTGGACTCTTTTGACTGTTAATGATGATGGGCTCTTGAAGCCTTTATTCTCCATTGGGGGGGGGGGAGGAGACTTTGGGTGAGTGTGCTCGATGACTCATGTGATGGCGGTGCTGAGCCATGGGGTAATTTTTGTGTTGCCTCTAGAGTAGGCAAGGATCCTTTTGGGGATGACTAAGCCTTTCCGTCGGCTTTTCTTTCATGATGTCTGATAATTGTGCCCTTCTTTATTGGGTAATGATTGGAGCTTTGGCTTCTGGAAGCTCTTATTTTGGTGAGTCGCTTGATTAACGACTTGCTCTGTTTTCTTGAGGGCATTATTTGGAAAGTTGGTCCTGATGATCCTGTTTTCAATCATGGAGCGAGTCTCCTTATATGCATGAATGCTTTTCATTTTTTGTTTGTTTTTTTATCTGAAGTAATTTTTATTTTTTACAAAGTCGTTTGGTGCGACTACTTGTGTGTGGATGCTATTGATGCAAGTTATTTTTAGTTGAGAGCATCTAGAAAGTGACTGGTACTTTCTTTTTGTTCTATTCTTTTGCACTTTTTGTTTTAACCCTATCTTTTGCCTAGACCGCCCTTTGTGGGTTTTCGATCTAGCGGGTTTTGATTCTTTTGCCTGAGATATTTTGGTGGGCTTTTTTCTTTTTTTATGAAAGCCTTATCTTTTGCCTAGACCGCCCTTTGCGGGTTTTCGATCTAGCGAGCTGCCCTGTACTCTTTGCTTGGCCCTGGTTGGTGTCATTTGTCTTGTTTTTATGCTTTCTTGAATTGATTGTTTTATGCATGCTCATATTTCGTTAATACAGAGGCATTCACACAAGTAGGTAATAGAGGAGAAAAGACAATTTTTATTGATATAAACAGATGGTTTATTTTTATATGGGGATTTACAAAAGAATTTGTAAGCAAGGCTGGCCAGGGTTGGCTAAACTGTATGAGGGTGCCACAATCATGTTTGTGATCTTCGTTTCCCCATTTTTCCTGGTCCCTTCAGTCGAGATGCTCGAATCCGGAGTGAAGACTATGCGAAGTCTGCTTGTTTTGTGGAAGTATTACCTTAGTCGCCTTTGCGGTTTTCGGCTAAGGTAATCATTGCTCTCTTTTCTTTTTTGTTTGTTGTTTTTTTTTTTTTTGAAACCTCTAATTTCTGCCTAGGACGTATCCTAGCGAGGAATGTAGACCCTATCTTTTGCCCAGGACACTCTTTGCGAGTTTTCGTCCTGACAGGTCATGAGCAATGTCTCTAGGCGTAATATTTCTTCACCGCATCTGAGTTGACAGGATATCGAAGCTCTTCTCCATCCATGTTGGTGAGGATAAGAGCTCCTCCTGAGAAGGCTCGCTTGACCACAAAGGGTCCTTCGTAGTTTGCTATCCACTTCCTGATTTTGTCTTTCTGGGCTGGCAGCAATTTCTTTATCACCAGATCCCCTTCTTGGAAAGTGCGAGGATTGACCTTCTTGTCGTAGGCTTTCTTGATCTTCTTTTGGTAAGCCTGCCCACGACATATGGCGTCTAGTCGTTTCTCTTCGATAAGGTTCAACTGATCGTACCGACTTTGGACCCATTCGGCTTCTGTCAATTTTGCTTCCATAATAACTCGCAAAGAGGGTATTTCGACCTCTACTGGTAGTACGGCCTCCATTCCGTATACGAGGGAAAACGGGGTAGCTCCTGTGGAGGTTCGTACCGACGTTCGGTATCCGTGTAAGGCAAAGGGAAGCATCTCATGCCAGTCTTTGTAGGTTACTACCATTTTCTGGACAATTTTCTTGATATTCTTATTGGCTACCTCTACTGCACCGTTCATCTTCGGTCGGTACGGAGAGGAATTGTGGTGCTGGATTTTGAAGTCCTGACATAACTCCTCCATCATTTTATTGTTGAGATTGGTCCCATTATCAGTAATGAGCTTATGAGGGGTGCCGTACTGACATATAATGTTTTTCTTGATGAAGGTGGTCACCACTTTCCGAGTCACATGCGCATATGACGCCGCCTCAACCCACTTGGTGAAATAGTCGATTGCTACCAAGATGAAGCGATGGCTGTTAGACGCTTTGGGTTCAATGGGTCCGATGACATCCATGCCCCACATAGAAAATGGCCATGGTGTAACCAGGTTACTGAGAGGTGCAGGCGACACATGGATATTATCGGCGTAGACTTGGCACTTATGACACTTCTTAGCATGTTGGTGACAATCAGCTTCCATCGTGGACCAAAAATATCCTGCCCTAAGATTTTCTTTGCCATGACATGCTCGGGTGCGTGGGTTCCAAAAGTCCCTTTGTGGATTTCTCTTATTAAGGTCTGGGCCTCTTCTTGGTCCACACACCTTAAGAGAGTGGAATTGAAGCTCTTTTTGTAGAGGGTTCCTTCAATCAACGTGAACCCTACGACCCTCTTACGAATGGTTCGTTTGTCATTGTCGCTGATTCCTTCAGGATATTCGCCCCTCATGAGGTATTGCTTGATGTCATGATACCAGGGGTTTTGGTCGCACTCGCTATTTACTGCCATGCAAAAAGCTTGTTTGTCATGCAACTTAACTTGGATAACCGGCATATCATGTTCTTGATCTAGGGAAAACATGGATGATAGAGTGGCGAGGGCGTCAGCACATTGATTGTCTTCCCGAGGGATGTGTTGGAAGGTGACACTTTCCATTCTTGAAACTAAGTCTTGGATGTGTTCTAGATATGGGATTAGTTTTGAGTTTCGGGTTTCCCATTCACCTTTAAGTTGGTAGATGACAAGGGATGCATCACCGAAGACTTTAAGCTTGGTAACCCCATGATCTAAAGCCGCTTGGATCCCTAATGCACATGCTTCGTACTCGACCATGTTGTTGGTACAATCAAAATTAAGCTTGGCTGTTACAGGGATGTGTTTCTTTTCAGGGGATATCAAAATTGCTCCTATCCCGTGTCCAAGCATGTTTGAAGCCCCATCGAAAAACATAGTCCATGCTTCTTCTTTGGTCTCTTCATGTTCAATGTGCATGATATGCTCATCGGGAAAGTCATCTTGTAAGGACTGGTATTCGTCTGTTGATCCGTGGGCTAGATAATCCGCTAGGGGACTTCCTTTAATAGCTTTCTGGGTGACATGAATGATATCGAATTCTGAGAGGAGGAACTGCCACCTAGCTATTCTTCCAGTTAGAATGGGCTTTTCGAAGAGGTATTTGATTGGTCCATTTTGGAGGCCAACCATGTCGTATGTCGAGTCATGTATTGTCTGAGACGTTGAGTGACCCACACCAATGCGCAACAGGTTTTTTCGAATGGTGTATAACGAGTTTCATAATCTAGGAATTTCTTACTGAGATAATAAATGGCTCGTTCTTTCTTCCCATTTTCATCTTGTTGGCCGAGCACACATCCCATGGACTCTTCAAGTATTGACAAATATAGGATGAGAGGTCTCCCTTCAATGGGTGGCACCAATACTGGCGGATTGGTTAAACAAGTTTTGATTTTATCGAATGCTTGTTGGCATTCTTCATTCCACATCGTTGGTTGATTTTTGCGCAACAGTTTGAAGATGGGTATACATTTGTCCGTTAATTGTGCGGTGAAACGAGCAATGTAGTTGATCCGGCCCAGAAAGCCTCTGACCTCCTTTTCTGTGCTTGGTGGAGGCATTTCCAAAATTGCCTTGGTTTTGTCGGGGTCCACTTCAATTCCCCTTTCGCTGACGATGAAACCTAAGAGTTTTCCTGATCGTACTCCGAAAGTACATTTTGCTGGGTTCAATTTGAGTTGATATTTTCGGAGTCGGTCAAAAAGCTTTTTGAGATAATGAATGTGGTCCATCTCATTCCTGGACTTGGCAATCATGTCATCCACATACACCTCTATTTCCTTGTGGATCATGTCATGGAACAGCGTGACCATAGCCCTTTGATAAGTAGCCCCTGCATTCTTGAGTCCGAAGGGCATCACGCGATAGCAAAAGGTGCCCCATGGTGTAATGAAGGAGGTTTTTTCTCTGTCCTCAACGGCCAACTTGATTTGGTTGTACCCCGCATACCCATCCATGAAGGAGTAAAGCGTGTTGGTAGCGGTATGGTCTACTAGTGTGTCTATATGCGGTAGGGGAAAGTCATCTTTTGAACTTGCTCGATTGAGGTCCCTATAATCCACGCAGACCCTGACCTTCCCGGTCTTTTTGATGACGGGTACTATGTTGGCCAACCATTCTGGGTATTTGGAGACTACAAGGAAATTGGCATCCAACTGCCTTTGCACCTCCTCCTTTATCATTAAGGACCAGTCCGGTTTGATTCTTCTGAGTTTTTGTTTCACAGGTCGGGACCCCTCTTTTAATGGCAATCTATGTTCCACTATACTAGTGTCAAGCCCAGGCATGTCATGATAAGACCAAGCGAATACATCTATATACTCCTTCAGAACCCGTATCAATCCCCTTTTTATGCTGCTTTCTATTTGGGTATCGATGTTTACCTTTTTCTCCTCATCCCCTTTTCCCAAATTAATGATTTATATCTCTTCCTGATGCGGTTGTATGGCACGTGTTTCTTTTTCCAACAATATTTGCATGTCCGGAGAGATGGTCTCCTGCTCACTGTCGGACTCGACCCATTCACTTTTAGTTTCCGAGGTCCACAGAGATTCCTCAATCACAGACATGATGTGTTTTAGGTTCTGTTTTAGTCATAGATTTTATTATTCAATTTATCTTTGAAAGAATAATAAATAGAAGAGGGAAAAGAATGAATATGACAAAAATGCCTCGTGTATTAAAGAGAATGAAGATGTATGTACAAGCCCTTTTAATCGAAATTCTTGCGGCCATGGGCGGGGACCGCAGGAGATTTAGAGAAAAGCTTAAAAAAACAGACACCGTATGGCTGATCCTCCCAGTCCTCCCTCTCTGCTACTCTGGCTTTGACAGAGGTTTGGCGTCGACATCGGTAGCAGAGGAATCAAAAGTTATCCACCCGGCGTCGATTAGTTCTTGAACCCGATACTTAAGGGTCAAGCAATTTTTTGTAGAGTGACCGGGTGAACCCGAGTGGTAAGTGCATTTTTCGTTTGGCTTATACCATTCGGGGTAGGGAGGTTCCAACTGCTTCTTGGGAGGAGCGCAGGTCAAGAGTTTGGCTTCCAATAGCTGAGGCAGTAGCATTCCATAGGAAGTGAAGATTGGAGTGAACTTCCTTTCTTTCTTGCGAGGCTGCCTAGGCGTTGGTGGGGTAGAAGAAGGAGTGGCAAAGTTGATTGCATGCACAGATTCGTCCTTCTTCTTGCCGGCAGGCTTCCTGAATGAGACCCCGGCTTGGGAAGACTGTGCTATCTTCCCGCTCCTCAGTCCCTGCTCTACTCTTTCCCCTACAGTGACTATTTCTGAGAAAAGGTTGGAGGTACTGGCTATTGCCTTATCGTAGTACGCTCTAGTTAGTGAATCGATGAACATAGCCACTGTCTCCTTATCTGTTAAAGGAGGCTCTATTTGGGTAGCCATTTCCCTCCATCTTTGGGCGTATGCTTTGAAAGGTTCGTCGTTCCTTTTACTCAGAGTCCTGAGATCTGACCTATCAGGAGTCAGATCAATGTTGTATCGGTAGCGACGAAGAAAAGCATCAGCCAATTGCTTCTAGCTCTGGACCTACCCTCTCTCTAGCTGCATGTACCAATTGAGAGTTGTGTCCGCCAGACTCTCCTGGAAGCAGTGGATCAGGAGTTTTTCGTTTTCAGCATGGGCGGCCATCTTACGACAATACATCGTAAGATGGTTCTTTGGGCAGGTCATCCCGGCGTATTTCGGGAAATTCGGGATCTTGAATTTGGGAGGGAAGTGGATATTCTTCACTAGGCACATGTCCGCCACCTCCTTGACGTCGAAGTTGTGCCCTTCTACTACTTTGAGCCTTTCCTTCAGGGCGGAGAGTTGTTGTTTGGACACTTCTGGGGTAAGGATGCGTGCAGTCTTAGCATCCTTCCCGTCATAGAAGTATTCTTCTTCCTCTTCCTCATGGTGAGGGATGTGTTCAGCTTGGTCTTCGCCCTTACTTTGACCTTGGCTGACGACCTCCATTAGTTGGGCCACTTGCTCGCGGAGGGTGTTGACCTCCGCAGTGAGCTTTCGGTTTTGCTCTTCTAAGTTTTCCATCGCTTTTGCTTTCTGTGCGCGAGTGCGAGTGGGGAGAGGACCAACCACTTTCTAGAATGCCCGAAAAAGGTTTATTAATGCATGTCGAGTGTTTTAAACTAACATGGATATGCTTATGCATGAGAGATTTTGTTTGAATGATGCTGAATGTGCTCTCACTTTTTTATTTTCTCTCTTGGTTTTTCTTTACTCGTGATATGATGTAATATGAATGATTTGACTTTGTCAGAAATTGATTTGCTTTATTTTTTTTAGTATATATATATTTTATGTTTATTTTTTATAGCCTTTTATCTCTTCTGTCGGAACTGCATGACTACTTAGCTTACAAAGAACCTGAAACCAGGCTATCTAAAAGGCAGACTGTCCAAGATAAAATGTGGCTTTATGTGAAAGAATAGTTAACGTCCCTTATCTCTTCTGTCGGAACTGTGTGACTACTTAGCTTACAAAGAACTTGAAACCAGGCTAGCTAAAAGGCAGACTGTCCGAGATAAGGGTGTTTATTGTAAAAATATTTTTTGTGATTTTTCTTCTGTTGTTTGGTTATGCTATGCAACAGACAAATGCAACAAACATAAGCACACACAATTCGATCATCCACGAACAGGCGAGAATTCATTTTTATCACGAGGTAGGGTTTTTCGCAGAAAAGTGCATTGGCGAGGGTAGGTTCTAACTGTTCTCACCAGGCTAAGGCCCCCAAAGTGCCCCCATTATAGGGTCCCCACTCTCCAGCCTTCCGACCATGCTTAGCACTAAGGCCATAGTCAGTCTTTGTGCCAAAAGAGGAAGGTTATCACCTTGAGTGGTGGTTTCCGATCACACCGGTGGGCACAAGGCCATCACTACAGCGAACCGTACCTGCCACCCACTCCCTATGGTTTTCTCACTTACCCCCGGGTATAGAGGGAACTGTTGTGTGCAAGGGTTTGTGTACAACTTGTATTTCACACAATTGCGTAAGTATAAACAAGCAGCAGTTATTAAAGCTAAACCGTAAAACATGTTTTAATACAAGGTAGGGCAAAAGCTTTGTTTTCTTGGTTTAAGTTGGCCCATCACTAAATGGGATCAACTCTCTAGGCTTCCCCAGTGGAGTCGCCATCTGTCGCCACCGTCAAAACGAGGGCGGTCAGAACGACGCGATGGTCTTTTCGACTTTCCATTTTTCGCTTCTTTTGTTGGTGGTTACAATGCCTTTAGATTGTCCGATAACCGGGCTGAATCTAAGGGCGAGGTTTTCGAAAAGGCGCTCTTGGATTGTTCGATAACCGGGCTAATCCAAAAGCTAGTTTTGAAAGGTTCTGTGGAGTCGCCACCGATGTTTTTACTGGAAACATCGGAAAAGGGATTAAAAGGCGTTGGTTTTTGAAAAACCAACTTTGGTCATTAGAACCAGAGTTGGGTAAGGGAGTTAGTTACGTGTAAAGGAAGTATTAGTTCCTTTACGACGCCCCTTTCGGGTTCCCTATGATAGGCCAACTATTTAAAAATATTTAAACCGGTGAAAATTACGCTTTTTCCCTTTTATTTGCGGAATTAAAATTATGACTACATGGCCCTAGCTTCTATTGCATAATGAAGATTAAAGCAGTAAAGTAGAGAGAGAGTGTAGAAACCTCCGAGGCAAGCTTTTCTATTTAATTTGTTGATGACTTGGGTGCTTTTTGGCAGCCCTTCACTCTACACAACTTCGTAAACCTCTCGAAACGCTCAACAATACTCTTAGAGACGCTCAGAAACTCCGGAAATGCTTCAGAGGGGTTCTAGAGAGAGAAATTCTAGAGAGAAGGAGGAGAAAGCTGTGTGGAAATGAGGGAATGGAGGCCCCTATTTATAGTTTTTCGCGCTCGACAGGTTGAGACCGCCGTCTCGCCATGCCAAAATGGCGAGACCGCCGTCTCGCCATGCCAAAATGGCGAGACCGCCGTCTCGTTTGGCGAGACGGCGGTCTCGCCATTCGCAGTGGCGAGACGGCGGTCTCGATTTCGAGACGGCGGTATCTTCCCCTAAAAGGCGAGAAACCTTATTTTTGTGCCGAAAATCCCTCCTATCCTAGAATGGGGCCTAATAGTCTCTCCTAGTGGCTTGTTAGGCTTCGTCCATCTTTGAATAGGAAGTCTTTTACTCTTTATTTGGAGGTCGGGCAAGATTTGGGGTCTACAGTCTCCATCCAATCCTGTCAACACTCCTAGTATATTTAATGTTCCTGTTGTGTGTGACCCTCTAATTGTGTCTTCTTCACCATTAGTTCCTGCTCCGTAGTCAACTTCTTCTCCACTGCCTCTTCAGGTTTATAGTTGTCGAAACCAATCACAACCACCACCATGTGACTCCACTCAAGTCCCAACTACTATGTCTCCTCCGGATCTGACACTTGAGTCTGACCTTCCCATTGCCCTCTGAAAAGGTATCCGTTTTACATATAATCCCTCTCCCCATTATATTGCTTTGAGTTATCATCGACTGTCATTACCTTTTTATACATGTCTTTCCTCTATTTCTTCTATGACCATTCTAAAAGCTGTCCAGTGAAGCTTTAGCCCATCCTGGTTGGCGTCAGGCCATGTTAGATGAACAAAGTGCTCTTCATAATAGTGGAACTTGGGAATTGGTCCCGTTACCATCTGAGAAATTTGTTGTTGGTTGCAAGTGGGTGTTTGCTATCAAAGTTGGACTTGATGGTACTATTGATCGTCTCAAAGCTCATCTTGTGGCCAAAGGTTATACTCAAATTTTTGGGTTGGATTATGGAGATACCTTTTTCCCAGTGGCAAAAATGGCTTTTGTTCGTTTATTTATCACCATGGTCGCTCTTCAACAATGACCTCTTTATCAACTGGATGTTAAAAATGTTTTCCTCAATGGTGATTTGCAAGAAGAAATCTATATGGAGCAACCTCTTGGGTTTGTTGCTCGGGGGAGTCTTTTGGGATGGTATGTCGTCTTTGCAAATCTCTATATGGCCTAAAACAGTCTCCTAGGGCCTGGTTTGGAAAGTTTAGCAAGGTTTCTCAATAATTTGGTATGACTTGATGTGAAGCAGATCATTCTGTCTTTTATCGACACTCAAGTGTTGGATGTGTTTAATTTATAATATATGTTGATGACATCGTTCTTACAGGTAGTGACAACCATGACATCTCTCAGTTGAAACAACATCTATGTCACCATTTTTAGACCAAAGATCTTGGTAAACTTAGATATTTTTTGGGTATTGAGGTGAAACAGTCCAATGATGGTATTGTTATATCTCAGAGAATGTATACCATGGATATTTTGGAGGAAACTGGGTTGATGAGTTCAAAGTCTGTTGATACACCCATGGATTCCAATACTAAACTTCTACCAAACCAGGGGGAGCCTATATCTGATCCTGAGCAGTATAGAAGATTGGTTGGAAAATTGAATTATCTTACAATTACTCGTCCTGACATTTCCTTTGCATCAGTGTGGTAGGCCAATTTCTTAATTCCCCATGTGAACATCATTGGAATGCAGTTATTTGTATCTTGAAGTATATTAAAGGATCTCCTAGAAAAGGATTGTTATATGGTTCTAATAATCATACAAGAGTTGTTTGCTACTTAGATGCTGATTGGGCAGGTTCTCCTTTGGATAGAAGATCTACATCTGGATATTGTGTCTCCATTGGTGGTAACTTGATTTCATGGAAAAGTAAGAAACAAAGTGTTGTGGCAAGATCTAGTGCAGAAGCAGAATATAGAGTTATGACCTCAGCTTCCTGTGAACTTGTTCGGCTCAGGAAATTGCTTAGAGAGTTACAATTTGAAGATGTCACTCAAATGATACTTGTATGTGACAATCAGAATGGTCTTCATATTAGTTCTAATCCTGTCTTTCATGAGAGGACCAAACACATTGAGATTGACTGTCATTTCATTCGAGAAAAGATTATATCTGGAGACATCAAGACTGAGTTTGTTAACTCAAGTGATCAGTTAGCAGATATTTTTACTAAGTCTTTACAGAGGCCTAGAATTGATTATATTTGTAACAAGCTTGGCACATACGATTTGTATGCTCCAACTTGAGGGGGAGTGTTAGATATTGTTTAGATATTGTTAAGATATTATTAGATATTGTTAGATATTGTTAACCACAATATCAAACAATATCTTCTGTTTATTTTTTTTACTTTCGGTTACTCTTTTAGTTGTACCTCTCTCTATTATAAATAGATTACCATATGTGTGGTTTATACACAAGGGAGATTAATCTCAAACCCTATTTCCTCTATATTCAACATAGTTCAAGGGTTGTAGAAAAAATTAGCCTTAATTGTTGTTCCCCATCCAAAACCTTATAAACTTTAGTGGATAAAAGATGATGGAGGAACAATAGTTCACAAACAAGTAAATATTCCAATCTCCATAGGGAAATATAAAGAGGAAATTTTATGTGACATAATTCCTATGGAGGTTGGACATATTGTACTTGGAAGGCCCTGACAATTTGATAAGAAAACTCTCCATGATTGTCTTACTAATAAAATAAGTTTCATTCACAAGGAACATAATATAATAATGTGTCCTTTTATGCCTCAATAGGTAAGAAAGGATCAAATAAAAATTTGATGAAGAGAGAAAAGGAATAAAAAAAAGAGTGATAAGAAAATAAAGGGTTCTGTCAAAAGCAGATGGGGAGAAGAAAAAGGGATAGGAAGTTGGTGTCTCTTCCAATTTAGTTGTTCACAAAAACATTTTTGAAAACAAAATAAATAAAAATCTTCCGAATGAACAACCTCTTTTCCTTCTCCAATGCAAGGAAATACTTACTACCGAAGTCAAGAACTTGATTCTCTACCACAAGGGGTACAAAAGCTTTTAAGAGAATTTGATTATCTATTTCCCAAAGAAGTGCCCCAAGGGCTGCCACCTCTTAGAGGAATAGAACATAAGATAAATTTAGTGCCTGGGGCAAGCTTGCCAAACAGCCTTTCCTACAGAGCAAACCCCCAAGAAACTCAAGAAATAGAAAATCAAGTTAGTGGCTTACTAAAGAAGGGTTGGGTACAAAAGAGCCTTAGTCCTTGTGTTGTCTCGGTGTTGTTAGTCCCTAAGAAAGATGGAACATGAAGAATATGTGTAGATTGTAGGGCTATTAACAAAATCACTATAAAATATAGACATCTCATAACTAGGCTAGATGGTATGTTGGATGAATTACATGGGGCTAACATATTTTCCAAAATTGATCTTAAAAGAGGATATCACCAAATAAGAATTAAAGATGGAGATAAATGGAAAACCGCTTTTAAGACTAAATTTGGACTATACGAGTGGTTAGTCATGCCTTTTGGCTTGACCAACACCCCTAACACCTTCATGAGATTAATGAACCATGTCCTTAGGGATTGCATAGGAAGGTTTGTCATTGTTTATTTTGATGACACGTTAATTTATAATAAAAGTCTAGGTGAACACATAGGCCATCTTAGACTAGTCTTAATTATACTAAGGAAACATCATCTCTTTGCTAACTTGGAAAAATGAACCTTTTGCCAAGAAAATGTGATATTCTTGTTGAACATTCAAGGACTTGATGTTGAACTTACATGGACATGAAGCTTGTTGATTTTGATGATGATTCAAGAATACAAGACTTAGAGAGTTGAAGACTTGTTTTATAGTGTAATAACTCTGTTTTGATTAGTTTGAGTCTGTAATATTAGAGTTTAAGATAGTCGGTACATAGTCTGCACTTTAGAAGCTTCAAAAACTCAAATTTATCTTTTTGCCTCGGCTTTAATCGATTAAATGGTCAAATAATCGATTATTATAGTGAGAAAAACCATTTTTTGTATTTGTTTACTGTAATAATCGATTAACACACCTGTTAATCGATTAACAGGCCTGTTAATCGATTAACAGGGCTTTTAATCGATTAAACAGTGAGTTTTGGGGTTCTGTTGATTTTGGCTCTGTAATAATAGATTAGCACTTCATTTAATCGATTATTTCAGTCAGATTTTGATTTTCAACTTCAAATCAACCCTATTTTCGAAAACCCTAATCCCAAGACTCCTAGTTCCGAAATTCCCAATTCCCAAACCCTAATTTCTCTACTTAAGCTTCTCTATGGCACTCAGAAAATAAGAACAACCTTTTTCAAACAAAAGTTAAGTGTTGTGAGTGCCAGAGAACTGTTTGTTGGAGGAAAAAGGGGCTTTTGGAACCTGGTGTGGGCTAGAGGCGATAAGAATCACTAAGTGGAGTTCTTAGTGGATTGTGTGTTGTGCCGTCTCTGGGGAAAGCTGTTCTTCATCTCTTGTGGGTTTCAAGAGAGGTATTTTCTTTACTTTATCTTTTCCATTGTAATCTGTTTGTAACAACTATGATTATAATGACAGCGTTAATCCTCTGTTTGAGTGATTAGCAACTGGACGTAGGGTCTTTTGATCCGAACCAGTATAAATCTCCTGTGTAAGATTCTATCTCTACTCTATTTACATTTACACAGATTTTTAATCGGTAAAATTTGGGGAAAATTTTGAAAACCTAATTTTTGTTAAGAAACCAATTCACCCCCCCCTCTTGGTTTTTGTCCGACTACGCGAACATTCTGCTGCGCAATTCTAACAAGTGGTATCAGAGCTTGCTTTAATAGTCATTGAAACTTTTTGAAAATGGCCGGACAAAATCAAACTTTTGTCGAAGGTGCGTCTATCAACAGACCCCCACTTTTTGCGGGTCAAAATTATCCTTTCTAGAAAGTAAGAATGCAAATCTTTTTAGAGTCTGTTGATAGAGGCGTTTGGGACGCTATTTTAAACGGTCCATATGTTCCTAAAGTTACTGAGAACAGTATTGACGTTCCCAAACCTTTTTCTAGATGGACAACAGAGGAAAACAGAAAAGCACAATTTGACGTTAGGGAAATATAATTTCATCTGCTTTAACCCTTGACGAGTTTTACAGGATTTCTGTTTGTAAAAGTGCTCAGGAGATGTGGGAAATGCTAAGAGTGACCCACGAAGGTACCGACGACGTTAAGAGAGCACGAAAAAATTCCCTAATCCAAGAATACGAGATGTTCCGGATGCAACAAGGCGAAACGATATTTGACGTACAAAAGCATTTCACTCATATTGTGAACCATCTCACCGGATTAGGTAAAATCTTTGACGTTGATGAATTGAATGTTAAAATTTTAAAATCTTTGGATACGAAATGGAAACCTAAGGTGACGGTCATCTCGGAGTCACAAAACCTTTCCACAATGTCTATGGCGGCGCTATTTGGAAAGCTAAGAGAGCATGACCTAGAGCTTGGAAGGCTAAATGAAGAAGAAGGACAATATCAAAAGAAGAACCTAGCCTTCAAAACCGAAATTTCCAAAGGTAAAAATAAAAAGGAAGAAGAAGACTCGGAGAATGAAGAAGAAGAATTGAGTCTTATGATAAAGAAGTTCACCAAATTCATGAAAGCAAAAGGAAGGCATCCATTCAAAGGTAAGGGAAAGGTAAGAGAAGGTACTTCCGTAAATATAAAATGTTATGGTTGTGGTGAAGCAGGACATGTAAAGACCGAATGTCCAAATAAGAAGAACGAAGAAATCAAAAGCAAAAAGTTCTTCAAGAAGGAATCTTATATTGCTTGGGACAACAGTGATTCAAGTTCGGAATCAAGTGACTCAGAAGTAGAAGCAAATATTTGCTTAATGGAAAATGACAACATATCTTTCGATTTTGAGGTAAGTGATTCCGACTCATCCTCAAGTGATGATGATAATAACTATGATGAACTGCAAAATGCTTACAATGAATTGTTTAGTGCCTTTAAGAATTTGAAAAATGAATATAAAGTTGTGAAGAAGAGTTTAAGTAGATCCGAAAAGGAAATTGACTCATTAAAAACGAAAATCACATGCTTAGAAGAAAAGGAATCCTTAGAAACGAAAATTGTATGTTTAGATGAGAATGATGATAAGAACTTAGCATGTGAAACTTGTAAAGAGTATGAATATGACATATATATTCTTAATCATCTACTTGATAAAGCCGAAAAGGAGATAAGTGATTTTAAGAAGGATAAAAATGTTTTTGCTCAAAATAGTGTAAATTATCAAGTTCCTTTGAAAAAGCCTAAAAGGAAAAATAAAAGAGTATGGGTAGAAAAAGGAACTAGAACATCTATGGTTAAAAATTCATCATATTCTAAAGCTACATCAAAAGCATGTTTTTATTGTATGAAACAAGGTCACACTTCAAATAAATGTAAAATAAAACATTTTGGTGTTCCTAAAGGTAAATACATTTGGGTTCCTATTGATAAATAATTTATTTGTCTCTAACCCCAAGGACCCAAAAGTTATAGGGACCTAAGTTTACTATGTTCTTGTTTCGTAGGAAACTTCCAAATCTAAGAAGTCTATGTGGTATCTTGATAGTGGATGCTCAAAGCATATGACCGGTGATAAATCAAAATTTGTGAGTTTCAAAGCTAAAGAACAAGGATATGTAACTTATGGGGACAACAACAAAGGGAAAATTCTTGGAATTGGAAATATAGGTGGTGCGAACACATTGGAGATTAAAGATGTTCTTCTTGTTGATGGACTAAAGCATAATCTCCTTAGCATAAGTCAACTATGTGACAAAGGATTTAAGGTAATCTTTGAAAGAAAATTTTGCACCATACATTTGATAGATTCCGAAAATGTAGAATTAAAAGGCATTAGGCATAACAACATATACTTGATTGATTTGGATTGTTTACATGATTCTAGCATAACATGTTTAGTTGCTAAGGAAGAGAACCCTTGGTTATGGCATAAGAGAGCGGCTCATATAAATATGCATCATTTGAACAAATTGATTTCAAAAGACTTAGTTATTGGTTTGCCTAAGTTAAAATTTGAAAAAGATAGATTGTGTGATGCATGTCAAAAAGGTAAACAAGTAAAATCATCATTTAAATCAAAGAATGTTATTTCCACTTCAAAACCCCTAGAATTATTACATTTAGATTTATTTGGACCTTCTAGGATAAAAAGCTTTGGTGGAAATTATTATGGCCTTGTGATTGTTGATGATTACTCTAGATATACTTGGACATTTTTCCTAACAATGAAAAGTGAAGCGTTTAAGGTCTTTAGAAAGTTTGCAAAGCAAATACAAAATGAGAAAGACTTAAGAATTAAAGTTTTAAGAAGTGATCATGGTGGTGAGTTTCAAAATGAAAAGTTTGAAAATTATTGTGAAGAAAATGGAATATTACATAACTTTTCTGCTCCTAGGACTCCCCAACAAAATGGTGTAGTTGAAAGGAAAAATAGGTCATTAGAGGAACTTGCTAGAACAATGTTAAATGAATCTAATGTTCCTAAATATTTTTGGGCTGATGAGGTTAGTACTGCTTGTTATGTTTTGAATATAATGCTCATTAGATCAATTATAAAATCAACTCCCTATGCTCATTTGAAAATTTTTGGATGTAAGTGTTTTGTGTTAAATAATGGAAAGGACAACTTAGGAAAATTTGACTCAAAAGCCGATGAGGGAATTTTCTTAGGTTATTCATTAACTAGCAAGGCTTACAGGGTATTTAATAGAAGAACCTTAAATATTGAAGAATCTATTCATGTTACTTTTGATGAGATTGTAGACCTTGGGGGAAATCCTCTTGAGTCAAATAAAGAACTTGCAGGTGATGATGAGTATATAAGAGAGGCTCTTGATGAATTATATTTGGAAGAAAATGAGCCTTCTCAAACGCCTGAATTATCAAAAGAATGACAATCACCTAGAGGACTCTCAATGGACAATATCATTGGTGATATCTCAAAAGGGGTAAGAACTAGAAATATGACTAATTTTTGCATGTCTGTAGCTTTTGTGTCACAGATAGAACCCAAAAATGTTGAGGAAGCGCTTAAAGATGACCAATGGTGCATAGCAATGCAAGAAGAACTTAACCAATTTGAAATAAATCAAGTCTGGGAATTAATCCCAAGGGAAGAATCACATCAAGTTATTGGAATCAAATGGGTGTTTAGAAATAAACTTGATGAAGATGGAAACATAAAAAAGAATAAAGTCAGACTTGTTGCCAAAGGCTATTGTCAGGAGGAAGGTATATATTATGATGAAACTTATGCTCTTGTTGCTAGGTTAGAGGCTATACGCCTACTTCTTGCTTATGCATCTTTGATGAAATTTAAATTATATCAAATGGATGTTAAGAGTGCATTTTTGAATGGTTTTATTAAAGAAGAAGTTTATGTGGAGCACACCCCTCGATTTGAAGATTTTAGTTATCCTAATCATATTTTTAAATTAAAGAAAGCATTATATGGGTTGAAATAAGCTCCTAGATCTTGGTATGAAAGGCTAAGTAGTTTCCTAACTTCAAATGATTTTTCTAGATGAAAAATTGATTCTACTCTGTTTATAAAGAAAGTTAAAGAACATATCTTATTGGTCCAGGTATATGTTGATGATATTATTTTTGGATCAACTGATAATTCGTTATGTGTAGAATTTGCTAAGATAATGCAGGGAGAGTTTGAAATGTCTATGATGGAGAATTGACATTCTTCCTTGGACTTCAAATCAAGAAACTTAAAAATGGCATTTTCATCTCTCAAACCAAATACTGCAAAGAGATCCTCAAAAGTTTGGAATGGACACCTCAAAGGAAGCTAACACACCCATGGGAACTTCATGCTATCTAGACAAGGATGAATCAGGTTTGGAAGTTAATCAATCTATGTATAGAGGTATGATAGGTTCACTGTTATACTTAACTACAAGTAGACCTGATATTATGCATTCTGTCTGTGTGTGTGCTAGATTTCAGGCTTGTCCAAAAGAATCTCACCTAATTGCAGTAAAACATATTTTAAAATATTTAAAAGGAACTACTGGTTTTGGTTTATGGTATCCATCTGATGCTTGTACTAATTTAATAGGATATTCTGATGCTGATTATGGTGGATGCAAAATTGATAGAAAAAGTACTAGTGGGACATGTCATTTGTTAGGTTCATCCTTAGTATCTTGGCATTCTAAGAAATAGGCATCTGTTGCTTTATCTACCACTGAAGTTGAATATATTGCAGCTGGTAATTGTTGTGCTCAAATTCTGTGGATGAAACAACAGCTAGAAGATTATAGTATATTTTTGAATGACATACCTTTGATGTGTGATAATACGAGTGCAATCAATCTTACTAAGAATCCAGTAATGCACTCTAGGACTAAGCATATAGAGATTAGACATCACTTTTTGAGAGATCATATCAGCAAAGGAAACTATAAAATAGAGTATGTTGATACAAAACATCAATTAACAGATATTTTTACTAAGCCTCTACCCAAGGATAGATTCTATGATCTTAGAAGAGACTTAGGGATATTAGAAATAGCTTAATTTTTGCTTAATTAAACAGTTTTTGGATGGTTGTAATGTTATAATTCATTATGAAGGATGTTCATAGATTATCATGTGTATAAACCACAAAAATTTGATGAACTCTTTGGAATAATCGATTAATTGGAGTTATAATCGATTATTTGCATCCAAAACGCCCAAAACATGATATTTCTCTCTGGATTAATCGATTAATTCGTCCATTAATCGATTAAAACCAGTATTAATTGATTAACAACTCAAATTAATCAATTAAATGGGTCTGGCAGTGGTTTAATCGATTAATTTGAGTTTTAATCGATTAAACCTGGCAAGTTTGGATTCCTAGCCATTGCCAACGGCTCTTTTGACCCTTATTCACTTTCATATGACCGTTGGAGATGCTTGGTTATAAATAGGGTCCTCCATTTCACTTCTACTCACTTCTATCTCTTGAAATCAAGCTTTCTTGCCTCATTCTATCAATTTTGCCTTCTTCTCACTTAACTTGTCCTCTTAAATCTTCTTGTTACTCTTCTAATCCTTCAATGGCCTCATCTTCTCATGCAAAAATCCCCACTAGAAGAAGATATGCACCCTCATCTCATCCCCGTCCTAATTCTGTAGAAGGATGGATCTCTGATGCAGATGGCCAACAAGAATTTTTGTCCTATTGGAAGGAACGTGCTATTATTTCTCGTAAGTTCCTTATTGGTGAGCAGTTCATCAATAGGGGATTCAACTTTCCTAATCTCCTTGAAATTCAAGGAGTTCTCCCTTTCATCCAAATGCAAGGTACGTATTATCCTGACTTAGTTAGGGTATTTTACTCTAGGTTCAAATTTAGAGATCAAATTGCTACCTCTCGAGTAAAGGGTGTCACAATTATTCTTGATGATGATATTTGGGAAAGCGTTGCCCACTTTCCTATTAGAGAAAATGTTATTAACGCGTATGGTGAGTTAGATGATTTTGACAGGATCATGGCATACCGTTCTTTTCTGTGAAACCCCTCCATGGAGATTGGGCGTCTCCTTCTAGCTGGACCTTTGAAGAAGGAGGAACGCATGATTTTGCATCTACTTGTCTGGATCCTATGTCCCCGGCTACGAATCATGCTCAATGTTCTTTAATTGATCTTCGTATTATTCATGTCATAATGAATAATGAGCCTTTAGATTGGGGCGTTCTTGTCACCATGACTATGTTAAAAGCCAAACGCCATCCCACCTTCAAAATTCCATATGCCCTCCTTGTCTCTCGCATTCTTGAATACAAAGGAGTAAATGTCGAAGGTGAACAAACAGTACGAATGAATAACTTAAATCGCATGCTGGACAACACATTAATCCAACTCCAAATGGTGCGTGTCAATGATATTTATGTTCACAAGGATGACGTTGCAAACGAAGGTGACGATAATGAAGATTCTAATGAAGATATGCCTCCTGTTGCTGAGTTTCCTTCTGATCAAATCCAAAGTGTTGGAACTTCCTCTGCTCATCATGAAACCCGACAATCTATGGAAGACATGTTATCTGATATGAATCAGAAAATGAAGGCATTCTTCACTCTTTCTGGAGTATGGCATGAGGAAATAATTCGCCGTATATCTGATGTAGATGATAAAGTGTGCCATTTAGAAAATAGATTTGATGAACACTTTCATAGTGATGATAGTGAAGAATTTTAAATTTGCCTTTTATTTGTAATGTATTTTCATTTCTGAAATAAAATGTGGTGTTCTTTTATTGCTTTGATTGAGGGGGAGTTTTCTCCAAGTTATGCATATTTTGAGGGGGAGCTCTTATGATTGTTATAGAAGAATTTTTTTTTATTATAATCAAAATAGGGGGAGAAATATTTAAAGCCTACTGTGATTGATTTTAAATATTATCTGGTATGTTTAATGTGTTTGTTAGTATTACAGATAAAACAGGTTATTACAAGGCTTTAAAAGAAAATTTTGATCATCATCAAAAACGGGGAGATTGTTGAACATTCAAGGACTTGATGTTGAACTTACATGGACATGAAGCTTGTTGATTTTGATGATGATTCAAGAATACAAGACTTAGAGAGTTGAAGACTTGTTTTATAGTGTAATAACTCTGTTTTGATTAGTTTGAGTCTGTAATATTAGAGTTTAAGATAGTCGGTACATAGTCTGCACTTTAGAAGGTTCAAAAACTCAAATTTATCTTTTTGCCTCGGCTTTAATCGATTAAATGGTCAAATAATCGATTATTACAGTGAGAAAAACCATTTTCTGTATCTGTTCACTGTAATAATCGATTAACACACTTGTTAATCGATTAACAGGGCTTTTAATCGATTAAAACAGTGAGTTTTGGGGTTCTGTTGATTTTGGCTCTGTAATAATTGATTAACACTTCATTTAATCGTTTATTTCAGTCAAATTTTGATTTTCAACTTCAAATCAACCCTATTTTCGAAAACCCTAATCCCAAGACTCCTAGTTCCGAAATTCCCAATACCCAAACCCTAATTTCTCTACTTAAGCTTCTCTATGGTACTCAGAAAATAAGAACAACCTTTTTCAAACAAAAGTTAAGTGTTGTGAGTGCCAGAGAACTGTTTGTTGGAGCAAAAAGGGCTTTTGGAACCTGGTGTGGGCTAGAAGCGATAAGAATCACTAAGTGGAGTTCTTAGTGGATTGTGTGTTGTGCCGTCTCTGGGGAAAGCTGTTCTTCATCTCTTGTGGGTTTCAAGAGAGGTGTTTTCTTTACTTTATCTTTTCCATTGTAATTTGTTTGTAACAACTGTGATTATAGTGACAGTGTTAATCCTCTGTTTGAGTGATTAGCAACTGGACGTAGGGTCTTTTGATCCGAACCAGTATAAATCTCCTGTGTAAGATTCTATCTCTACTCTATTTACGTTTACACAGATTTTTAATCGGTAAAATTTGGGGAAAATTTTGAAAACCTAATTTTTGTTAAGAAACCAATTCACCCCCCTCTTGGTTTTTGTCCGACCACGCGAACATTCCGCTGCGCGATTCTAATAATTCTTAGGTTTCCTAGTTGGCAAAGACGGTGTCCATGTTGACCTTGAGAAAATAAAGGCTATCTAAGATTGGCCCACCCCTAAAAATATAGGAGAAGTTTGAAGTTTTCATGTGCTAGCTAGTTTCTATAGAAGATTTGTTAAGGACTTCTCCACCATAGCTGCTCCTCTTAACGAACTCGTTAAGAAGGATGTACCTTTCCATTGGGGTGAAAAACAAGAAACAACCTTTAAGAAACTTAAAGATAATTTAACCAATGCACCTGTTCTAGCTCTACCAAAATGTTCTCAAACCTTTGAGCTAGAATGTGATGCATCAGGAGTTGGCATAGGTGTTGTGTTACTTCAAGGTGGGAATCCCATAGCTTATTTCAGTGAAAAATTTCATGGAGGCACCTTGAACTATCCCACCTATGACAAAGAGCTTTATGCTCTAATCCGTGCCCTCAAAACTTGGGAACATTACTTGGTGACAAAAGAATTTGTTATTCACACTGATCATGAGTCACTGAAGTATCTCTGAGGGCAAGGAAAATTAAGTAAAAGGTATGCTAAGTGGGTGGAATATTTAGAACAATTTCCTTACGTCATTAAATATAAACAAGGGAAGAGTAATGTTGTTGTTGATGCTTTGTCTCGGAGACATACATTACTCATCTCTTTGGGCTCTCACATCTTAGGGTTTTATAACATAAAGGAGTTGTATGAGCATGACATTCATCTTTCATCCATTTATACTAAATGTCTCAAGAAACCTTCTGATGGATTCTACGTTTTTAAGGGATACCTATACAAAATTGGAAAATTATGTATTCCTCAAGGATCCATCTGAAAGCTTCTTGTCAGAGAAATTCATGAGGGAGGTCTCATGGGCCATTACAAGTAAAATAAATCGATTGAATCGAAGATTGAATCGATTGTTTTGTAAAAGACAAACATGCAGAGTATTAAAAATGAATTAAATCGATTGAATCGAAGATTTAATCGATTGTTTTGTAAAAGAAAAGCATGCAGAGCAACAGAGTTAGTGAAATAAATCGATTAAAAACTTATTTAATCGATTAAACTGGTAAAACATCATGAGCAGAGATAGAGAATCAGGAAATCAACAGATTATTTCGCAATTTCAATCGATTAAAACACATAATTTCAAAATTTTCAGACAATTTATTCGATTGAGCATGTTATCAACCTGTTAAAAAGCACATAATCATAATAAAGAATCAATTATTCAATACTAGATATATCCAGAATTCCTAATTCAATTCTAAGCATATTAAGTCTATCTCTAGGAAGTGGTTTGGTGAACAAGTCAGCTAACTGTTTCTCAGTTTCAATGAATAAAATTTCACAATCACCCCTAGATACATGTTCTCTAATAAAGTGATGTCTAATTTCAATATGCTTAGTTCTAGAGTGTTGAATTGGATTCTTAGTTAAATTAATTGCACTAGTATTATCACAAACCAGAGGTACCGTGTTGAGAACCACTCCATAATCTTTCAATTGTTGTTTAAGATAGATACTCTGAGCACAACAACTCCCGGCTGCTATGTATTCAGCTTCAGCAGTTGAAAGAGCTACACATGCTTGTTTTTTGTTGTGCCATGATATGAGACTGCTTCCCAGTAAATGACATGTACCAGAGGTACTTTTCCTATCCAATATACATCCTGCAAAGTCAGAATCAGAAAATCCAACAAGTTTAAGAGATGCACCTTCAGGATACCATAGTCCAACATTAATGGTTCCTTTAAGATACTTGAGAATCCTTTTAGCAGCGGTGAGGTGAGATTCCTTTGGATTTGCCTAAAATCTAGCACAAAGGCAAACACTGAACATAATGTCAGGCCTACTAGCAGTCAGATATAGCAGAGAACCAATCAAACATCTATATTTAGTTTGATCCACAGATTTCCCTTTTTCATCTAAATCTAGACAGCAGTTAGTAGACATGGGTGTGGAGGATTCTTTGCAATTATGCATATCAAATCTCTTCAACAACTCATTACAGTACTTAGATTGATTTAGAAAAATACCATTCCTTAATTGCTTAACCTGGAGACCAAGGAAGAAATTCAATTCTCCCATCATAGACATCTCAAATTCACTTTGCATTTCCTTAACAAATTTATTACACAAGGCATTATTAGTAGAACCAAAAATGATATCATCAACATAAACCTGCACTAGAATAATGTCAGAACCAGATTTCTTAATGAATAAGGTTTTGTCAACTTCACCTCTTTTGTATCCTTGATCAATTAAGAAATTACTTAGTCTCTCATACCATTGTCTAGGAGCCTGCTTTAATCCATAAAGAGCCTTTTTCAATTTGTAGACATGGTCAGGATGTTTGTGATTTTCAAAACAAGGAGGTTGAGAAACATGAACTTCTTCATTGATAAGTCCATTTAGAAAGGCACTCTTGACATCCATCTGTAGTAATCTGAAACCACTAATACAAGCATAAGCTAATAACAGTCTAACAGCTTCAAGTCTAGCTACGGGTGCAAAGGTTTCATCAAAATCAATTCCTTCTTGTTGATTATATCCTTTGGCTACCAACCTAGCTTTATTTCTAGTAATAATGCCGTGTTCATCTAGTTTGTTTTTGAATACCCACTTAGTACCAATTACATTAATATCTTTGGATTTAGGAACTAATTCCCACACATTATTTCTTTCAAACTGATTAAGCTCATCATGCATGGCACTAACCCAGTATTCATCATTTAATGCATCCTTAACAGTTTTAGGTTCAATTTGTGAAATGAATGCCATATGATTGCAGAATTGATTAAGAGAATGTCTAGTGGATACTTCCTTATTGATTTGCCCAATGACATTGTCTAGAGAAAGATCTCTTGGGACAATCCATTCTTTAGAAAGCTCATCCAAGATATCTTCTTCCTGTTCTTGAGCAATTCTTCCTGGTGGATCAGCTTTTGTAGGATCAATTGACTGATCACCTTCTTCGACAGTATGCTGATCTTCAACAAGAAGAACATTGTGAATGGTCACGGTTTCACCATCTCCTATATCTCCATAACCTAAGATTCTTCCCTTGTTGTTGTCTCCATATGTCACGTGCCCTCCATTCTTCAATCTCAGTTTCTGGAATTTTGAAATATCACCTGTCATATGCCTTGAGCATCCGCTGTCCAAGTACCAAAGTGACTCTTGCTGCTGTTCCTGAAAGATCAAGCATCAAGTATTTGGTACCCTTAAATATTTTGGGTCCTTGGGAGTCAAATTTTCTGTTTAACATATTTTGGAACCCATCTCATTTTACCTTGTGGCACAAAATGTTTTCTAGCATGACAGAATTTTACAGTATGCCCTTTTTTCATACAGTAATGACAGGATGAGAAGGGAGATGATGTTGCTTTTCTAAAAGAAAAGAAGTTCAAATACTTTTTAGTTTTAACCCCAACCTTAGGTTTGTACCCAATTCCAGTATGATCAAAAACACAGTTTTGGGACCTAAGAAGTGTATCTAAATTTTCTTTACCTTGAGTAAACTTAGACAAAGTTTTAATCAAGTACTCAACCTTATTCTGTAGTAAGATACACTTTTCACAACTATTGTTATCAGCAGCATTATCAGCAGATGAATTATTGTATATTATTTCAAGATGTTTCATATCTGTTTTGCTTTCTAATAACTCTTTTTCCAAAACTTTAACCCTATTTTCTAACCAGTTATTTAGTCCTTTTAACCGATTATTTGTATGAGATAAATTTCTAGCTTCATTATGCATTTCATTGAAAGCATTTAGTAATGTGCTGTAATTCATTTCATTTTTTGTGGGGGTTGAACTTACATGCGATGGAGAGGATTCACAGCCAGCCATTAAGCATAGATTCACTTCTTCACCTTCGGATGCAGAACTAGAGGATGAATCATTGTCTTGCCAAGCTATGTAGGCCTTTTTTCCTTTGTACTTTACCTCTTTCTTGTTTTGATTCCTGGATTTCTCCGGACATTCACTCCTTATGTGTCCACTGCTACCACAAGAATAACAAGTAAAATTATTTTGAGTAGATTCAGTTCTTTTGTCGGTGTACCTTTTAACCTGGCCAGTTCTGTTCTTCTTTCTAAGAAACTTCCCAAATTTCTTAACTAACAGAGTCAGATTCTCAGATTCATCTTCTTCAGACTCACTATTTTCTTCAATCGTCTTGAGAACAATGTTTCTGCTTTTCTTCTCTGCATTTTCTTGTTCTTTAAACTGATTGATCTCCAACTCATGTTCCCTTAGCTTACCAAATAATGATGCAGTAGTCATTTCAGTTAAGTCTCTTGATTCCGATATAGTCTGTCACCTTTGGTTGCCAAGTTCTGTCCAAACATTTCAAGATTTTGATGTTTAACTCTTCCTTGTCAAAAGTCTTCCCTAGCCCGATTAGATGATTGACTATATGCGTGAATCTTTTCGCACATCTGCAATGGTTTCACCTTGCTGCATTTTGAACAATTCATAGTCTCTAATTAATTCATGCTTTCTTGCCCTTTTCACGTCAGATGTACCCTCATGAGTGACCTCTAGAATTTCCCAC